>WMED01005106.1:0-19910 GCA_019650415.1 Pipa parva
ATGCATTTCTTCAGTGTAAGAACATTGCAAGTTATGGATAATAGATAACTGAAGGTGGGACCTTGATCCATGGAATTATTCTGATTGCCATATTTGGAATCGGGAAGGAATTTTTCCCTAATATGAGGATAATTGCCTCATGGGTTTTTTGCCTTCCTCTGGATCAACATTGATGGAAAATAGGCTGAACTGGATGGACTTGTGTCTTTTTTCAGCCTATGTTACTATGTTACTATGCAATAGACTGCTACTGTTGCAGTTGCAGCTTTATAACGACAATATTGTTGCAGTCGTGACTTTACTATGGAAATATTGTCACAATTGCAACTTTAAAATTGTTCTGGTCACAAAATTACTATGGGAAATTTGTTGCAGTCGTGGATTTGCTATGGGAATCTGATGTTTGAGAATTCGGCAGTCGAATTCTCACTTTAATTAATAACCCCTGTAGGGATTTCATTCACTTGCTGCAGTAGTCTTTTCCAGTAAACAAATTTCTCTCTTAGGAAATAGTGTTTATCTACAGAAAGTCCAAAAATGAAACAGAAATTCAGCCTGGCTTGGGAAAATAATAACATCAAACAAATAGCAGGGATGTACAGAGTTTTCTTTCAAAAGTAACTTTCTCCCACAAATATGAACCTCTTAGTCCATAATTCTCACTTCACAGAGTCCCAGTGGTCTTTTCACTAACCACACCTTAGCACAGCAAACACACTCTCACAGAGAGACTCTCACTCTCTCTCTCTCTCACTGAGAGAGACTCAGGCCCCCTTCCTAGCTAACTTGTGCTTCTTTTAAAAGCTTGCACAGGTGCACTAAATTAGGTAAAACCAGAGATGGAGTGTAGGAGTGGCCTTCCCACCTAAAACTCTTCAGCCACTCCTAAACCCTGGGCCCAAACTCCAGTTTAAAGAAAACTACTGACAGTTTAACCCTGTCAGTCTCTAGTATTCCCAGGGTTTTTATGCCAGATTTGACAGGAGTCTACACGGCATATACACTCCATCCATAAACTTTACGCAGACCTGTTTACACCCCTTAATCTACCCATATTTTTTTATACTTTATAATTTAGTGTTTTGGTTTTGTTCCAGCAAAGGGGTGAAAGACAAAACAACAGCTGTAAAAAGGTTCTAAATTAGAGTTATACAAAGCATAGCACAAAGTGCCCCAGAAAGCTCATTTTTTGAAAGCTAAATTTCAATCTTCATAGATGCAATTAAGACATTTTTAAAATGTAGACTGCATATCTAGTGACTAAAAATGCATTTAGTGTTACTGTTCTTTTAACCCAGAAAAATGTACTTTTGTACAAACAATAATTTTAGCAGTTAAACATATTTGATTGACCTATAAGGCTATAGTTTTATTTAGCCAACCTATTTCCAAACAAAGCTGAATCAATCTCCTTTTTAGATTCTATAACTTTTTTCCAAATGTTTTTTCCTGGTGAATATGTTTTTAGGAGACAATATACATTTTGATTTATAGAGTAAATCTTATTATGTTTAAAATCCATGTTTTCTAATATCCGGAAGCTTATCCCTGTCTTTTCCATTCTTTTGGTAAGCAGTGTGCATTTATCAATGCTCTGATCTTCTCTTCCTGTAAATAATGAAAGTATTTCTGCAGTCTCTCTGTTGGCCTTTATGAGAAAGGTTATATTCTCTGCTTAATCTGACACTGCATTATTCAGATCCCGCTAGCTCTTATCTATTTTTATCGGAACAACCACTATTTATGATTATAAATATGTTTGTAGCTGCTTTCTATGTGCTGCACATATGATATTGAACTATGGATTTGTTTTGCTCTGTGTAGTACCTTACAAAGAAAAATATATCCAATTTATAAATGGGTTCCCTATAACATTGTGGTATCTGTAACTCTTATACAGGTATTTTACAATGCTGTTTTTAAACATGCATCACTAGCTACCTATTTATGTTTCATATAAAAACAAACGGTCTTATTAAATAATAATGATACATTTATTTAGACATATATGTTAAATTATTGATGAATTATTAAAATGTAGCAATTGGATGTAAATTATATGCACTCATTTTTCCTATATCAAATAATGAGTGCCGGATTTCTCTATAAGCCCTAGTCATTATAGTAGTGTGATGGACATATTTATGGACCTTATATTTACTCAGTAATCAATATGGACTTTTATATTTGCTTTATAGTCTACTACGGACATTAGGCTCATAATTAACCTATACCTTTAAGGCCTAACTCTAGCCCTATGATATTAATTTTGTAATATGTACTGTTAGCCAGTACATATTATATGCCAATGGCCTTGGCATATAATCATGTTTTTGTGTCTCCGTAAGGCCGTATAGAGATAGATAACAAACAGATAACCTTGCAGAATGTTTATTTCTAAGAAATCTTGTCTTTCCCTTGAGACACTGTAGACCTTAGTGTTTTCAAAATAATTAATCAATGTTCTCATAACAATTACTGTATGTTGAATCTGCTTAGCCAATTAACTTATAGTTTCGTTTCTGTATGTTCAGATAGTTTTGAACTAACAAACTTTTGCTATAAATTATGGTAACCGCCCATTAAACTTTACAAGGCTTTCATAGAAGTAACAGACTGGCGTGTGTTATTGCTTTAAGATATGCCTCTCTCCGAGCTTGTTAAACTCATAAATAATCAATACTACTGATTCAGAGCTCGATACGGAAAGATGAAACTGTTGTATTTCGATGACAGTAGGCAGTGGAGATTGGGGGATAAATTATAAGGAAGTTTAATATTGAAATGGTGAACCTCACATTTGTGATTTGCTTTGAAATAAATTATGAATTACACAGATAAAGCACTTCAGTGAACTGCATAATTCAGGCTGTGATTATTTATAATAAGGGTGGGGTCAATAAGTGGGTGTGGCCTAAGGAACCAACCATTCTGTGTCTATAAGCTCCTGACATGTAAAGAATGTATAGATAAGGTTGACAGTAGAACATTTCATCATAGTTGAACTTTGCTCAGTAAATGGCCATTGAACAAATAGCGTAGAAATAATTAATTTAACAATGTATCGAAAAGTCTCTGACTCAAGCTGACTTATAAATGTGCTTATTAATACACTGCCAAACACACTTTATAAAGAAAGATTAGATTTTTGAAGGGTAATTAAATCCAGACTGCATTCATTTTTCAAAAGATGATTTAGGCTGTGTAGTTATAGACAGTGACATTTTCCTTTAAATACTGTGTTGCTTCTTCATGCATCTTTACTTTTAGGCTCCCTAAAGAATTTTTTATTTTCTGGTTGTGAATGTAAAACACTGATGGGGATTTTGTAATTGTTCTGCCATTTAAAAAAATAACATTTATACAAATAAAATGATACATACATACATTTATGTTGTACTTAATCATTTTGAATGTTTTTGATCTACTAAAGCAAGTAAAACCTTATTTTGCCGTCCAATTTTATGCTAATCAATATCTCGGATTTATTTTACTTGACTTGACCATGCTTTTAAAAGAAAACATTTTAAAATGTGTTAATACTAATCAGTAATTATTCACAGTCTCTTAAAAAAAAATAAATCAAAATGACCCTAAAGCAAAAAAAAAAGAAAAAAACAAATCTTAGAAAACTACCTTTGTAAAAAGTGCAAATATATTTATAGATATAGAGTCCTTTAAATTAGATTATAGTTTAGAGCACAGACTAACAAACAAATGTATTAAGATAAAATATCATAATTCCGCCAGCCATAGCCCAATCAGACATTTATGGATTAACAGTCATAAGCACTTTTGCAGCGCTATGAATTTTAAATCCTTATAAAAGTGGCCAAGACCTACGAGGTTTAAACTCCCAAACGTAGTAACAAATTAGTTGCTAATGTACATATTATTTAGAACTGGATCAGAATATCTTAACCCTGGGATGAGTTGTAAATGTTGAAGGTAGTAAGTGGGTGGAAATCTAGTTTATTATAGGCTTAACTTTTTGTATTAGTCATCAGGAAATAATGTGTAGTCTGAAGGAAAAATAGAAGTTATAACTGACCCTAGCCCACACTCTTTACTCCATGCCGCCCTATAAGTAAAGGGAAAAGGCTTGTTCCTTTAAAGGAACATTTTAACCATCAACAATTATTTGTGTAATTTGTCATAGAGCTGCTGCCCACGTTCTTTCTGATGCTTCAGTCTGTAGATCACGTCACTGACTTTATATTACAAATAAAGTAGCTGAAGAGGAAGTAGGTGAAAGAGGAGGGGATTCGGGAAGAAAGTATGTATTTAATTACAAAACAACTGAAAATACGTAATTAATACATAATGGAAAATGCATTTAAAAGTGGCAAGTCAGCCGATGTTTGGAAATTTCTAAATGTTGAGAAATGACAACCCGACGCAAAGGATAGGCAAAAGGGGGGGGGTTGACAGACCTAGGGAGGAAAGACCAGAGAAGTGAGAGTGCGGAGGGGGAACTAGAAGTCAGGTAACAGGAAGTAATGGCGATTAGGATTGTGGGACACAAGTTAGACCAACCCACCCCCTAAAAAAATTATTTATGTTTCAAGAAACAAAAAAAGAGAACAGATATATCTCCAGTTGATTATTTTAACAACTGTATTTGTTCCAGCCAACTATATGGAGCAGTAGAGGCGGAATGCTGGCACATGGTGTACCCACATAAGCCAAGTTTATAGACTGCCCACTGACAGGCTAGTTCTTGGTGAATGTTGCACAGCCCGCCTCGCTATTATGGCTCACCATAAGGATGCCTTACGGCAGAGAATGAGCATGAGAATCAAGCCTGGGTTTTTGGCAAATATTTAAATAGTAAGTGATGTTGGCCAATTATTCTTGTATGATTTATTCATTATTCAATATTAAAAAGGTTGAAAGTGGTTTAAAATATGAAATTAAATAAAGTTGGCTGCAGCCTTTTCAACTCCATCTCAGCTGAGTCTTTTGTGGTTATTATAAGTTAGAAGGGTTTTATATGGAATGATTTCACACTGCACCTGTCAATGTAACTAACTTGTAAACTCACAGAAACTTACTTTTACTTTTTTTCTTAATACAATGAATGCTTTATTATAGGTTTTCCAAATACACTTGAAAGTTTAATGACAAAAATTTGGTCTAAAAGAGTCATGTATATACAGTGTTTGAAAAATTTAATAAAATGCATATGTGCATAACAGAATTTATTTCCATTATATCAATTTATACAAGTGTCTAGAGGGCGTCATTCACTAAGGTGCGAATTCGACCATCGAATTCACAAACAGTGGATTCCCATAGCAAATCCGTGACAATTTCCCCATTGTAAAGTCACAACAATTTTTTAATGTTAATATTGCAGCAATTTTATCATAATAAAGTTGAAACTGCGACAATATTCTCATTATAAAGATGCGACTGTGACAGTAGCAGCCTATTGCAACTGTCTTTATCTGGCGAATTTGCACCTATACGCAACAATTCGGACTTTAGTGAATAACCCCTCTTAGGTGTGTATACTCTGTGTACTCCAAATAAATAAATGCACCTTTAGCACCACATCTGTGGAGTTTTACACACTGAGGGGGGAATTCACCATTAAGCGAAGTGAGCTCCAAATCCTTCGGCTCACTTCGCACATGGTGTTATGTGCTCGCTGATGTCCTGCACGCAGACATCAGTGAGCGCTTTAAAGGGATTCTAGTCTCAACGATACCACTCGAGTCACCTCGTCGAGACTGGAATCCCTTTAAAGCGCTTGCTGATGTCCGCATGCAGGACATCAGCGAGCGCATAACACCATGTGCGAAGTGAGCCGAAGGATTCGGTGCTTACTTCGCTCAATGGTGAATTCCCCCCTGAGTTTTACAACGAACAGGACTATATTATGTCAAAGCTGTCTGTTTCTCCTGTTACAATCTGAATCAAGCTAAGAAAGCCCTATAAATTGAGAGTCTTTGATAAGTACAGCCTGATACTGAGTTAATTCTAGAATATAGTAAAAGGTCCAGTTATGGGTCGAACCCCAAAACCCTCTTTTCAGCACTCTCTTACTGGTATATCAAATATGACAAAAGCGCCGACTTTTATGTAGTTCCACTTATCTCTTTATTGCATGCAAAAAAGATAAGTTAATAATAATAGTTTGTTTACTAGGTAATTATACATACTCAATGAGCTAAAAATCCTCACTTTTTATTATATATATATATATATATATATATATATAAAATATATATTTTATGTTTTAAAAAAAACAAAAACTTATTTTTATTACAGCTAACTGATTTTTTTTAACAAACCCTTTATTCCTTTAAGAAAAGGAAAAACACAATAAAAGATGATAACTGTGACTGTGCCATCCAGCCCATCAAAGACAGGTGTCTGGCTCTAATCCTTCCCCAGAGAATATATATGGACATTGACCTCCACTCTACATTTTGTCTGGTGACTCATAGGATAGACTGGTTATTTACTGTTTTGTTTTGCTTACAAAACGACAGCTTTTTTGATTTGTTCAGCAGCAATTACTTCCAAGATTTTCTGAAGGAAAATGTACATGATTTAAAATCACCAGCAGAGAAGGTATAGGATTCTTTACTCTTAATGTGGGTCGATCATAAATGAAGTAATCACACCTCCTAAATTCTGTTATTGTTCCTAATTTCACCATAGGATTTCTAGGTGGGAGCTTGGACTGAGTATATGTTGAGGCACAGAATACACCCTCCTATTTCATGCCTATATTTTATCTTTAAGCAACTATTTATTCTAATTTTGTATTTATTTTCTTATTTAATTGGCACTTATAGCCAAATGAACTGACACTTTATGCTACTTCACTTGTTACCCTCCTATCTGTATATGTAACTCTTCCTCCTATTTACTTTGTAGATTGTAAGCTCTATGGGGAAGGGACCTCCTTCCTCTTGTTTCAGTCATGGCCTGGCACTTAGAGTGATGTATTTTCTTATTTATATACTTGTAATTGACTTGACTTATTCTTTGTTAAGCACTTTACCCTTGTCTGTATTATAACTGTATTGTTATATTGTGTAACCTAGTGGCACTTTATAAATAAAAATATACATAAATATATTCATATGGGATATTATCATAAGAATGCAAGATGCCACATTTGTATGACTCAAACATGTTGTTATAAGTTTCCAAGTTTCATGTTTACTGACACATTGGTTGAATGGATAATGTTTAGGCTAGCAAGTGACAGTAAAGCAAATAAAGATACTAGAGTTCAGAAATTGCCCTCTGTTTTAGCTGAAGCATTCAATCCCATTAGATTTCCCATACAGTGTTAAATCCTTCTCCTTGTACATTACATGCCCCAATACTTGTAGTATTCATTCCCTGTTTAAGTTTATACATCTTAAACACAGGGGATTTATGTCCATATTTTTTTTTATCATAATAATGCATAGCCCAGCAACTAACACCAAGGTATATTGGGACATAACTGTTATCTCTTGCCTTTATTCCAAGATTGACCCCACTTTCTTGGTTACATAATCATTGAGGATGGCAGATCTAGATAAGCGCAGTAGTAGTTTTACTCTGTAACCTTTTATATAGACTCTATAGGTATAAAAAGTGGCTATTTGGCAACTACTGAGGCAACTATAGCATTACTATATATTTTATTAGTTATATAACTCATTTCTTTTTTTTTTTAATTGATTTTAATTAATGGAAAATAGAATATTGTGTTTGCTTTTTTATTGAATAAACACCAACTGTTAGTTAACGTTGCCTTGGTTATATTATAAAACAGGTTGTTAGTCTCTAAAAAAGAAAGATCTTTTGACCTCTGGAGAGAGTGAATTATGTGTGGCAAAACTAATGAAACAATGCAACAGCCATAAAAAGAGGTTTACAGTGACACAATGATATAAAGCCAGACAAAGAAGTCATCTGGGCTGCCTGGGAACTGACAGTAATTTCACTTACAACACAAAAGGTGAGTGGTGGGCCATCAGAATAAAAATGGTAATTCACGCATGAAGAACACCTTACTCTCCTAGGCTTGAATACTAGCAAATGTCAACAGCACCAGTGTAAAATCACTTAATGAGACTTCATGCATAGCTCTCCAGTTCTTAATCATTAAAACTAATACCTGCTTCTGCTCTCATGGCGTTCTGATTTCCTTGAAAGGTAGAACAGCAAATAAATGATTTTCTGTGCTAAGAAATGAATGTCAAATGTGTCTTTTACTTCTATATGACTTCTGCTTGTCATGTGTTGTACTCACAGATGTACTATTCCAGTCCCCCTGAGCTATGAGAGAGAAATATATTCCTGTGGCTTTAGTGCAGCTGGAATCTTGTTTTTGCAACATTTGGTATAATATCCCAAGGGCTGAACCACAAAGCTCCCATGCAGCATTTTCTTTTCCAATTAACAGGCCCATTATGAAATGTATAAATCTAATAAAGTCCGTTTTAAGTTCTGCCTTTGCATCTGTTTAAAATATTTGGAAACGGTTAAAGGGGGAAATATTTCACTTTTATTGAACTTTATTTTTTTTTACAAGTTTTGGGGAAATCATAAATGTTATAACATATTAGATAATTTGCCTTTATTCTTCTTTGTGGATGTATTTGTCAAGAAGTGTGAGATGCTTTATGGTTGTCCTAATAATACAGCTTAATACAGATTCCAGTTAAGCAATAGCATCTGGTATTAAAACTGCCACAATCTTTCACATAAGGTAGTACCTTACACAGAAGACATCTGTAAGGTTTGTCTAGTGGCCGCTATAAAATTCATTTAGTATATATCTACAACAATTTGGTAATATGGTGTATTTTTTAAAATTCTCTAATGAATTAACTTTCAAAAAATAAAGAAGTTCTTATCAAACATAATAAGTACTGTTAATCAATTTTACTGGCTACTGTAAAGGTTTAATCCTTGATGACCCAATAGTGGAAGCTGGAAAATTGTTTTAGTGGAACATATCAGAGACTAGCTATACCTGGTGTTCACCACATCTCTTGTGGAGCATTGAAATTGGAAATTCCTGGTTGCTGCAGAAGCGACCAGGATACTGCAATCACCACACTAAGGTCAGTTAACAAGAATTTGGACAGGAGCAGTGCTTTTGGTTTGGGACGTAGCAAGGTAAATATGATGGTTAGCTACTCTGACTAAGCACTTAGGGGGTTATTCACTAAAGTCCGAATTGTTGCGTATAGGTGCGAATTCGCCAGATAAAGACAGTCGCAATAGACTGCTACTGTCACAGTCACGTCTTTATAATGAGAATATTGTCACAGTCGCGACTTTATTATGGGAAATGTGACACAATCTTAACTTTAAAAAATTGTTGCAACTTTACAATGGGGAAATTGTTGCGGATTTGCTATGGGAATCCAATGTTTGAGAATTCGACAGTCTAATTCACACCTTAGTGAATAACCCCATTAGTGGTGTGTTACTTGGTGCTAAGGTTTATTACTGTAAAAAGGTCAGTACCAATAGCCAAGTTAATAGATCAGGTCGTTCTTAGAAAATCTTAAAGTAAGTATACTAAAAGATAAAAGATGCATATTTCACTTGCTTACTAAGCATGGTGCTCAACAAGCCCAGCCCATGTCACCTCATTGACACTGTGCAATGCTTTTTCATGTTTTACAGTCCATGTTTTCATTTATAGCCATTTTCCAAACAATGATAGGACATTTACAGTGTGGAGGGGACACTGCTGCTGAAGCAAACTGTAATAGTGGTGAGAACCATAATTAACTGAAATACTTTTAGCCTTGTAGAAGTAAGTGAACAGCTTTAATTTTGATGTTGGCTATAAAGAGATACTTTACATCCCCAAAGGCCAGTAAGACCATAGGTCTTTAAGTATATTAACAGCAAAGCAAAGCAGGAAGGTCATGGCGACTAAATATCACTTATGCAGTTTAGAATAATTAAAGATGATAATTAAAGATGATAATGACAAAACAATCATACTTTCTTCAGCATGCGAATGTTAGGAAATATCTTTACATTATCAGTATAAATACACTAAAAAAAACTTGTCAACCCAATGAAGAACTAGCAGCATGGTCCTGATGATATTTATCCACAAATTTGAAGTGAGTTCAATCAGTGCTGGGACAAGGTTTAATTGCACCCTAGGCAACAATGCCAAAATGCGGCCCCCCAGCAGTCTCCCCTCCACTGTGCCCCATACTGTGCAGCAGTACCCCCATATACTGTAGTACACTACAGTCCAGCAGGTAAAGTGATGCAAGGTAGTGTGTAACTCTGCAATTTTCAAGTTCCTTTCTCTCATCCACTCTTTCCCCATATTGTGGTGCCCCAGCTGGCACTTTTCAAATACTGTGCTGCCCCACAACACTCCACATTCCTCATACTGTGCTGCCCCACAACACTCCCCATTTCTCATACTGTGCTGCCCCACAACACTCCCCATTCCTCATACTGTGCTGCCCAACAACACTCCCCATTCCTCATACTGTGCTGCCCCACAACACCCCCCATTCACCATATTCCGCTGCCTGCCCCACAACACCTCCAATTCCCCATACTGTACTGCCCTCACAACCCTCCTCCAATACTATGATATCCCCACAACCCACAACCCCCTACCTCCTCCATTCCCTTTGAAGGAGGGGGCACTATCTTGGTGCTTACCCCACTCCTTTTCCCTGCTCCTACCTACCTCTTTCCTGGCCATGTCTGCTCTAGTGCTTAGAGCTACAGGGATCCTCTACTCAGATCTGTCTTTAACTTCATGTGAGCAGATAACAGGAAGTTAATTGCAGTGTGGTGGGGGTGTTGCTGTAGCGCTAGAGCAGACACAACTGGCCCAGGTATGAGGCAGGTAGGGGAAGGAAAAGGAGGGGGAAGGGGAAAACACAAAGATAGCGCCCCCTCTCCAGCAGTACCTAGGCAGCTGCCCTCCCTGTCTTCCCCTCTGCCTGGCCTGAGCTATATACTGCAAGAAAGAACATTTTTCTAATTTTAGAGATCTCTTTTTTTTCATTTGTAGTAGTAAAGTTAATCTTACTGCAACATTTTAAATGTCAAAGACAGACCAGTTACTTCCATATGTATGAAACTTAAAATTACTTTTTCAATTTTGCAACTTCAAATACTCAAATGTTGGCAAACTTGATTTTCAAAATGACATTAGGACAGAAAGCACACAGGGTCACTAGATGAATAGTCTATCGTTCTACATAATAAAAACTACTATGGTTTCAGATAAGCACTTTAATTTCCCAACCCCACAGGACATACATTTAAAATGCCTGCTACCTTTGACAAGAATGGAAGCCAGAAAAAGCATAACTCAAACACCTTGACAATGTTTGTAATTAGAATACAAAACTGAGCAAACATTCCTCTCCTAATCACATCTGAACTTAACAATTACCAACCTGACATAATACGTGCATATGTGTACCTTTATGTGCTGTGAATCTTACCAGATTAATTTTTCTGTCATTCTTTCTCCCACACGTAGGTGCAGTAATCAATATAATTTTAGCTTTAATACTTAGCTTGTAATGAGAATCATTTTCACAGCATGAGTACAAATGGAAAATAGTCTTATTCAAGATAACAGCCTTTTGCAGTATATGCAACCTGCAAATGTTTCTCTTTATTTAATTTTTGCCTTCAAAACACATGGAAGTAGCCGCAAATTCTCTCATGGTTATTGTTACCAACTAGGTATGGCTTTAGTATCTTATTATAATGTTTTCAACGCTACCATTTTCACACACTGTCAAATATACACCATGTTATAAGGATAATAAGCAAGGTTTACAGTAAATGATAATGAAGTTATTTTAACAAAATGATTGAGGTTAAATTTATACGTAATATTATCCATAAGGGAAAGATTTATTTATGTTTAAAACACGTGTTGTTTTAGAAAGAAAGTCACTTTTTCTGATTGTGGGGGTTATTCACTAAAGTCCCAGGGGGGTTATTCACTAAAGTCCGAATTGTTGCGTATAGGTGCGAATTTGCCAGATAAAGTGGCAATAGGCTGCTACTGTCGCAGTCGCATCTTTATAATGAGAATATTGTTGCAGTTGCAACTTTATTATGGGAAAATTGTCGCAATTTTAACTTAAAAATGTTCATGACTTTACAATGGGGAAATTATAGCGGATTTACAATGGGCATCCCCTGTTTGCGAATTCGACAGTCGAATTCACACCTTAGTGAATAACCCCCCAAATTGTTGTCTATAGGTGTGAATTTGCCAGCTAAAGACAGTTGCAATAGACTGCTACTGTCACAGTCGCGTCTTTATAATGAGAATATTGTCACAGTCATGACTTTATTATGGGAAAAGTGAATTAGCCAAAAGGCAAAGAACTAAACCCACTTACAGTGATGATCACTAGGGGGAGCAGGGGCTGCCTATCAGGCTGACAACAAACTCAGGTAGCCTATAAAGTCATGTATTATTACGCTTAAGGAGAGAAAAACCAAAAGACAAGAGAGTATAGGTGATACCTTTTATTGGCTAACAGAATAAATAATAAATGCAAGCTTCATCAGGCAATAAGATAAAACTGCGACAATTTTATACAGGAGAGTAAATAACTACTCACAAAGAGAGTGAAACTGGGAATTACTACTAATTTGAATACAGTTTATATTCTATTTCTCACCAACAGGTGGCACTGTGTAATTCTATAAATCTGTGGATTAGTACTAACTTCAATACAGTTCATAATTCTCACCAACAGGTGGCACTGTGTAAAAGGCTAAGATCTAATTTAGAGCTGGACTTACCTAATTACTTCCATAGGGAAATAATTGGGTTTAAAACCATAACCAAGCATTGCACTTTTGCTGGTTATGGTTGCAGGGACATTCAATAGGAAGTCCCTGAGTGCAGCTGACTGCTATAACAACAGAATAATCACACAAATCCACATAAATCCACATAATCAGCTTTGTTTGGCAGCCCAGCTCCTCCATGTGATTTTGTTCTGGTGCAGTAGCATTGCCTAAGAAGTTTAAGGGCGAAATTTATTAAAGGCGGATTTTTTCCGCCCGATCGCAATTTTTACCGCACATGCGGAATTCTGATCGATTTGCGATTTAAAGGCTACATGGCTATTGCTAAATGAATGCTTTTCACTGTAAGTGGGTTTAGAGCTGGGATACCTAATTACTTCTATGGAAATAATTGGGTTTTAAATGATAACTGCATTATTGCTGGTTCAAGTAGCTACTTTGGGGGGTTGCAGGGACACCCACTAGATGGGGTTTATATAAACCATAACCAGAAAAAGTGCGGCTATGATTTAAAACCCAATTATTTCCATAGAGATATATTATGATAATTGTTATCGGCCAATTATCAATTCGATGATTTAAAAAATCGATAATTGGTTTGATGACGATTATTGCCATCATCGCTCAACACTAATTATAACATGTGACTGCACATGGAATACTGTGTGCAGTTCTGGCCACCAGTACACAAGAAAGATGTAGTTGAGTTTGACTGAGTTCAAAGACGAACTACTAAAGTAATAAAAGAATAAAAGAAATGGGAAAAATATATTACCAAGAAAGTCTAGAGAAAAGAAGATTAAGGGGTGACCTAGTAACCATGTATAAATACAGTATATTAGAGGTCAGTACAGAGATCTCTCCCACAATCTATTTATACCAAGAACTGTAAGTATATCAAGGAGGCATCCTCTACGTTTAGAGGAAAGAAAGTTTCTGCATCAACACCAGGGGTGGTTCTGGCCCTATTGATGCGCTGGGAAAACCACCCTTTGACCTCCTCCCCACACCCCCCCTGCCCTGCAACACCCCCCTGCCACATGCCCCACACCCCCCACTCATCTCCTCTAGCAACTCCTCTTAGTGCTTCTCCACAATGAGGTAAGTTGAATGCGACGGTGCTCCTTAGTTGCTTCGGGTCTTGCCGGAAGCTGCCGAATACATCTAAGAAGACCTGAAGCAGGCAAGGAGTGCAGTAACATTCAATTTACCTCATTGTGGAGAAGCGCTCAGAGGAGGTGTGTCACTGGAATGCTGGAGGAGGTGATTTTAGCTATGGGTGATATGAGCGACAGCGCCCCTCAAATAGATTGCGCCCTGGGCAGTTGCCCACATCACTCAATGGTAAAACCAGCCCTGATCAACACAGAAGGATTCTTTTTTACTTTAGGAGCAGTGAGGCTATGGAACTCTCTGCCTGTAGAAGTTGTTATGGTTAATTCCATTAAAGAGTTCAAAAGGGGTTTCGATGCTTTCCTTCAGTGAAAGAACATTACAAGTTATGGGTAATAGATAACTGAAGGTGGAGATCTTGATCCATATAATTATTCAGATTGCCATATTTGGAGTCGAGAAGGAATTTTTTATTCCTAATATGAGGATAATTGGCTCTTGAGTTTTTTGCCTTCCTCTGGATCAACATCTGCAGGACAATAGACTGAACTGGATGGACTAGTGTCTTTTTTTTTGCCTTATAAACTATAGAGGGGCTTATTCATCAAACTGAGAATTTAACCATTGAAGTAAATTCTTATCACTTCAGATTGCTACATTACAATTCTCTACTCCTTATTCACTAAATAGGGTATTTCCATAGAAAAAACAAGACTGTGTTAGTAGATGTCTCTTTCGTAGGAGCCCTGCCATCAGCCCCTAATTCCCACTTCAATCTGACAAAGTAAAACTAGTGACTATGACACAATACACCTTGTTGAATTTGCTACTGCGACAGATGCCGACGCTTGATTCATAGGTGAATTAAATGTGTATCCACAGTAGTGGTACAAAGTGCTTCGTAAGTCTGCCCCTGCCATAAGCTGTAAAATTGGTTTTCATCTTGCCATATCACAGAGTTTACTGAATGTACAAATATGGGCAAGTGGCAAATAAATGAGAATTCACACCTATACGCGACAATTTGGCCTTTCATGAATAAGCCACAAAGCATTCATTGTCATATTTAATTGATTCTAGGGGCGAAATTTATTAAAATCGATAATCACGATATCGAACGGGTTTTTACCGATATTGTGATATCGATATTGCTGATATCGCAATATCGGAAGTTTATCGTTTGATACTGTGATTTTGATAATTTTAACGATTTTAATAAATTTCGCGGCTAGTCTTCTTTACAGAAAAGACAAACTGTTACTTTCCATGTTTATTGCACTGCGCTATAAAAAAGTAGTGATTAGTGTAAAGAAGACCTGTATCCCATTATCAGTGTATGGTCTAACAAAAATTATCTGTAAAAGCACAATATGTATTACAATATTTTCAACATTAAAGTAAATCTTCAAAGCTAATTAATTTTACTTTTCAAAGTCTACATTGATTTGAACCAGAAAAAAAATCCTTTTTTATGAGACTTCCCTCTTCACCAAATTGTCATTCAGTAAGTACAGTAGGAATATAAACAGACAAATGAATTCCACAGGGGAATATAATGTATATGGTAAGATAAATTATTGTAAAGGAGTTACTAAAACAAAAAGCTTCATTTATTTACATCTTACCCAGTAAGACATTTCAGAACAGAATTTTGTATAGAGTTCCCAAGACAATTTATCATGTTTGTAGCTTTATTAAAACTACAGTTCTCAAAGAGAGTTGATTTACTGATTGCTGACAGTAGGTTAACCAAGTGTTCCAGAAAAAAACATTTCCAGCAGTATTGATGAATACGGAAGTGCTGAGCTTTTCTTTGTGAAATGAAAATTAGCAAAAAGTATGACAAACCATGAGAACAGCAAATAATAAAATGGGAACTGGACAATAGTTTTTTCACTCTTTTTTTTTTTATATATTTGGCTAAAGTAATAATGAAAATGAAAGAAATGAAACCAAAAATGTTAAAAAAGGGGAAAAACAGGGAAACTGACAGAAGTGAAAATGTTAGTGAAATGGGTGAAACAGGGAAAATAACCAGGCACTTCACAGAAAACTTTGATAAATGTGCCCCTAGAATGTAATATTACACTGAAGGCGTGTTAGGAGTACTACTCACCGGTCCTCATTCCAGCGCCGGTCTGCCTCTGGCGCGGGGAAGTGCCACATCTCCTCACGATGCCGCGTTCATGCGCACTGACGTCTGGGGCGCACACGCACGCACTTTACCTCGGTTCAGCGCGATCATGTGACAGGCTCCTTTTCCTATATAAGGGAGTCTGTCAGTATGTTCTGTGCCCGAATATAGAACTTCTGTTCTGGGTTCTAGTTGTTTGTGATCCTGATTGTTCTTAGAAAGACCCTGGCCTGTATTCTGACCCTAACTGTACTCTGCCTGCCCTGACCTCTACTCTGTTTCACTTTTGCCTGAATTCTGCCTGCCCAGACCATTGCTCTGTTTATCGTTTATGCTTGTTTGCTGCCTGCCTTGACCTTGGCCTGTATCCTGACTATTCTTCTGGTTTTTCTTAAAACTCCATTTATGAACAGCAATCCCAAGGGCCGTGACCTGTACGCTGCCTGCAGCATAGTCCTAACTCCATTGAGGTCAGCTGTGGGTGAACACCAACAGCCTCTTAGATTCTGTGCCCTGGTGGTTGCTTGCGCCAAGTTTGCTTTGGTGTCTTTTCGTAAACGTCATCTCCTATTCCTCCCAAACTGGGTGGTTACTGATCCTGATAAGGGGTAAAGAAAACTTGAACAAATCTGTGACCCACAAAATTGGGATTATGTAAATTGAAATGATGAGATAGGAACAGTAGAGGTCAAAGTGTCTGTTCTGGGTGCCTCCCTGAATCCTGGTAAGTAAACTTATTTCGGTCAGGGGGAAGTGGGAGTGGCTGACAGACAGTAGCAGGATGCTTGGTGGTGCGTAGTGTTTTGAAGAAACAAGTAGAGTAGAGGTGATAACTTTTATTGGCTAACTGAATAGATGGTAAATGCAAGCTTTCCAGACTACTTAGGTCTCTTCTCCAGGCATGGAAGTGTTTTGAATTCACTTGATTGATTTCCATGGATCTGTTTAAAGGTAAAAATATCACTATAACTGTATCTTTCTGGGATTAGTGACAATATACTATTAATAGGCAGGATTGATTAAAAGGAAGGATATTTATACCACTTTGTCACATTTTGGTTATGACTATTATCAACATATTAATAGTGCCTACAGTATTACTAGTCATATTGATAATTGCTTGCTATATTTTCTTTGTCTTTAGAGTGTACAGTTATTTTACACCAAACCAGTGCCCTGCTTTGCCTGTGATCTGGTGAAGTCAAACTGGCAAATTCACAGCAGTATGCTTTGGAAAATGTGCCACATTGATGCACTCCACCGCTTGGTAAATAGTTGAATTGTGCATACATACTAATTCAACGTGATGAAAATAGGTGCATAAGTACACAACTATAGTAAGCTGTCAGTTTGGTTGAACAGCGTTTGATGAATACATAAAGTTGAGGGAGTGGTGAATGGATGCAAATTTGCACCTTTACATGATTGGACTTTCATTAATAACCTACTAACACCACTATTGCTAAATAAACATAACTACACTTTGTCTTAATGTCCAGTCATCTGCTGCTCTGGACAATGCAAGCACATCCTTTTCTCCAAAGCAATTAAAGTAACTGGAAGGAGGACCATTCCTTTGTCTCCAGACACTGTAACAGTTAATGAGGTGTTCTGACATCATAGACAAGTTCTATGTTGTGCTGTATGAACCATCTGCAGTGGTCCAGATGTATCACTCCTGTAATAAAATAATAGCAGGTGTAGACAGTGAATGTATTATACTGTGCTAGAGAACCAGCATCCCCTAAATCCTTTGTTTTCTTTAACAAATTAGCAGCTACTGGTTAATTAAACAACCAACGGATTTTGATTAAATACAGTGAATTGTCTGGCTCTGTTTGATTAATTTGCAATCCCCAATATTAGGTGTTGGTAATAAGCATTTAAATTGGATTTGAGAAAGTTTGCTGCTCTGGTTAATTGTATAGTACTGGACAGCAAATACATTGCTAATATGCAAATCTTTAATTAATATCAGGTAGGTGTCAAGGTAAATATCAGTTAAAGGCTTGTTCGAGCCTCTAATTCAGAGAGGAATTGTCATTGTGCTATTGTGGGAGAAACAAAGACAAATGAGAATTGTTCATAGAGAAAGTGAACTCAGCAGGCAGAAATCTACAAATAAAATTCAGCAAACGAGAAAAGGATGTCAAGGTCTTCCCAGAAGAATGAAAATTAAACAAACTCACTACTAGACAGATAAAGTAAAATTGCATAATTTCACTAGTTCATTTATTATGGGTGATCTATAGGCAGGGACGGTTCTACCGATGGGTGATGTGAGCGACGGCCCAGGGCGCAATCTATTTGAGGGGTGCTGTCGCTCACATCGCCCATTGCTAAACTCAACTCCAACAGCGTTCCAGTGACGCACGTCCTCTAATGAGGTAAGTTGAATGCGATGGTGCTTCTTGGCTGCTTTGGGTCTTGTTGGCTGTATTTGGCAGCTGCCGGCAAGACCCGAAAACCTAAGGAGCACCACTGCATTCAACTTACCTCATTAGAGGAGGTGCGTCGCTGGAATGCTGTTGGAGGTGAGTGGGGGGCGCAGGGCGGTTTGGCTATGGTGCCAATAGGGACAGAACCACCCCTGTCTATAGGGAAGCAGTTAGCAATGTAGACATACACTTTAGCAATTGTTTTGGGTACCCTGGGTTATTTATATACATTTTGTCTTTGTTTATTTTTCTTCAGCTTTAAGGAGCCTCTGGCATTCACCCTTATCCCCCACAAGGGGGTCTAGACTTTGCTGCAGGAGACCCCCAAGATGCTACCCTCGGATTAACCCTGTCACTGGTGGCAGCTGGTAGTAATGTTAAATGGGAACAAATAAATGAATCTGTGGAGAGAAGCGCAAAAAAGGCACACCCTAGTGCCTTATCACAAATAAAGTGTATGTGATAGGGAGAAACCCAAATGAACCAACAATATCTTTGTGTTGTGAAAAAATGCAAAAAGCTCTCATGTGAAGACACCACTTCTTGTGCACACACTTAAAGCAAAATTATCTGCTCACCAGATGTCTCTTAATCTTCAAGCTTATCAGTCATGTAAGACTATAATGTGATCCGTTCAGACACACCTCCAAATTAATCCATCCCAAATGACGTTTAAACTCAATAGTCATGCAAGACTAGAACATGATCCTCTCAGACACACCTCCAAAATAGTCCATAGCTCATGGTGTTTGTATAAAAAACAAAGGAAAAGCCTCAATCAGGCAAACAAATTTTATTCTCACATATATAAAAAATTCCCAATGCAGTAAAAAATCTTACAATTAGATAAAAAAGCAGTAAAAGCATTTGCCAGAATCCAATTTCGATTTCACAGTGTGCTATGGCAATGTCTCTCATGTGCAATTATAAAATAAAACATATAAGAGTGTAGCATCACAGTGAAAAAGATTCAGATACTTAATATGCTTGATACACTTTCAACGTATCACATGTTTTGAAATAAGACAGGTTAAAAGCATGAAATGGTACCTTGTTTACTCAACGCATTTCACCACATATACTCAATATAAAGTGGCTTCCTCAGGAGTAAAAATATTCTGGAACATCTGGTCTGAACTCGCCTTACTAACTTTTTGCATGCCCATCTTCTCCTGGACCCTTTGCATTGTTGTTTTTTTGGCTGGGGTGCTCTATGGAGACTGCTTTGTGCAAACTTGCAAACGATCTCCAGATGGCCAAAGACAAGGGAAACTTTGATTTTTTTTTTTTGACTTATTTGATACTGTTGATCACTTCCTACTTGCACAGATTCTCCATGCGCTTGTTGTCCATAATCCAGCTTCGTCTTGGCTGACTTCCTACCTTTCTGATCGCTCCTTCTTTGTCTCCTGTGCTAATGACTC
>WMED01005107.1:0-19909 GCA_019650415.1 Pipa parva
GGCGCAGTTGCCCGAACTGTTCGCACTACTTCGGACAATGGTGAATTCCCCCCCAAATGTCCAGGATAGAATATATCCCACCAACGATCACTTCAAGGCAGTAGTGCTAACCATTAAACCTCTGTGCTGTATTTAGAAGTATTTTTCCCAGTGGTCTTTATAAATATCACCCTTTAGATAATGTTAAAATACTACTATTATATTATTAGGAAGGACTGATTATAAGAAAGGACAATGGCGCTACTTTGTCACATTCTGGTCAGCACTATTGTTACAATATTGAAATGATGGACATTACAAGAAGTTTTATTCATATCCCTTCCTATGTGACAGTATTCCTAGTTCATGTAGTCACTTGGTCACTATATTGTATTTTGAGTGTACAGTTGCCTTATACCAAATAGGAGCCCTGCCATCAAATCCTACTTTACCTCATTGATCTGGTGAAGTCAAACTGGCACATTTGAGCAGTTTACCTTGGCAAAACCACCACTTTCACACAGTCGGCCACTTTGTTAATAGCTATAATATACAGCCATACAAAACAAGTATTCGCAGCTCACAGCCTACAAACAGACTGTAGGAGTAACTCCAGGGTTTTGGACTGTGAACCCAGACTGTGAGTACATTTTGCATCTTCTGATTTTAATATGAATAATCCACATAGTGTATGAAGCATAAACTATATGGAAACATGTTAGATAACATACATGCACATTTGTGGGGATTAACAAGTAAACCAAAAGTAAACAAATTCACCTACTAAGATCTTCTATAGTACATATCTACATATAGTTCAGCAGAGCCCCATATGATATACCCAGTACAATACAGCACTTTCCCAGATAACATCATCAATACAACGCTAGCAACATTGCTCCAAATAATACAGTACTCAAAACAGTGAAGCACTGCTCAGAACATATCTGGTACAACGCAGCAATGGTCCCAACATAACGTCAAGTAATGAGCAGCCATGGTCCCTATAATGCCGAGTACACTGTCCATATCTAATAAGATGTAGGAATGGCCCCACATAATACCCAGTACAGTGCAGAAATGGTCCCATCAAACTGACCAGGTAATTTGCAGATACCTTTCTCCTCTTCATGCAGCGGAAGCACTATAATATTAGGGGTGACTTGCTTATCCAGACCCCCTGCCACTGATGTTTTTTGGTATCACCATGTCCTTTAATACCAACCCTCCAAAAGCTTTTGCTGACTGAAAAAAAACAATTTGTAATCTGCTATGTTCGGAAGGTGGAACCCTTTAAAATCTTACCACAAATTTGTTTGATAAATATATTTTTCTCCAGAGATATTGCTAGAAACAGTGCTTATGGAAGACCGTTTTCTCAATTTTATAGCCCTTATAGTAGAAATACCTTTTTTTTTTGTAGCTGGAGATTAAACCCTTTTACTTCCAGCCTCAGAGGGTGCCTATGTGTCATCTACAATGTGTCATCTACCCTCATTTAGGGAATTATAATGTCCAGCAAAAGGCTTCTCAAGAAGGTACCAGGCTCAGCAGCTAAAAGTTGTGACCCAGATGAATGCATAGAGCTCACATTTTTTGTTTTTTTAACTGACTAACTACACTATTAATAAGTGGTGGACTGCCCCAAGGAACAAATGTAGACAATGAGTTTGTTGATGTACTATTGCACCAGGGTAATGCACCCTTAAGCATTTTGAATACAAATGGTCATGGTCAGGGCTAGCTTTTAAGATGGCAGATCTAGAGGAATTAAATCTGAGTATAAACTAATGGCTTTGGATATTATGTTGATGAATGCATAAAGTTGTCGATTATGCTAGACAGGGGCTTTACTTTCTTTCCATGGACACGAACTGGGAGGTAATTGTGGTGTTCTCTTCCCCTTCTGAACTCCACTATCATCTCTTTGGTCTTCTTTGTATTTAGTAATAGTGTAGGAGGTGACTTAATTGTAGGTATAGATTCTTTTGGTTGGGTCTAATGAGAAAATAGTTTTCTTGAAAAGGTGCTTAGGCCCTATTTTTGGTAGCTAATTGGAAGATGTGGCCATATTTATCTTTTTTTATTTGGTGGATTTTTTTTTAGTGGTTAATTGGTTTGATGTTAAGGTATCTGCAAGTTTTGTGTTTTTATTTTTCTATAAATACATTAAAAGAAATAATAATTTTTTGTGTGTAATTCCTTATTGGGGGGTTGAGTATGGTTTAGACTGGGAGCCAGTTGCTTGGGTGGTCAAGGTAGCCTTCCTAGATATTAAAAAAATTTGGGAAGGCACATGACCATCCTGGGAGAGAATAGAATATTCCACGTTGTCACCACGACAATACACAGGGAATACATAGGCAATATGCACAACTTAATTCACGACAGAACAGGTGAATTGTCACAAAAGTCGTGGTTTCAGTTTGGGAGGTGAATTTACTCTTTGATAAACATGCCTCCTGGTCTTCACCCTTGAACACCACAAGGAGGTATAGCCTTTGCTGCAAGGGAAACCCCTAGGTCTTGGATGAACTGAACAACTGAACTGGGTCTGGCAAGAAATTCAGAGCTGTAACACACAAGAACACTGGCAAAAGAGAACCAAAGAAATGCCAATTTGACAAAACTGGCAGAAAAGCTCAGGCACTGGCAGTCTGAATGATTTTGAAATCTCCTGCTGCTATGTAGCAAGCATGTGGGACATAAAGAGTGGCACGTCCTCTTGCCTAGCAACAGAATACTAATATGAGCTATTAGGTTGACACATAAAGTAAGTAGAAATTCCAAAATGTTTTTTGTCTATATCTAAAATTAGGATAAATTAGAATTAGTAAGAGAACCCAGTTTATGTGGCCATTTGAACTTATACATAAACAGTGTTGTTTACTTTATATTTGTAAACTTCCAGGTTTTTGTACCTTGGTCACAGAAATCATTTTAAAAACTGAAATCAGAGTTAAATCTCCAATGGCTTTTTGCTGATTTAAAGTAACGCCAATGATAAAAACAAAATTCTCATCTGGATTATCATAGCAGTTATTGAAATACAACACTTTTAAAAATATTGCCTTTGAAACTGAACTCATGAATTGTATTGTTTTCCATCTGTTTCTATCTTTACTGATAGCAGCCATGTTGTTAAACAGACCTAGCGTAGTCAGATTGTCTTCTATAGTGTTTTAGATAATATACATAAAGCTAAATAACTAAATATAATACTTTATAAACATAATTTAGAATTTGTTTAAGCACAGATAAAGTATATATTACCTATAAATGTATTTGAGGCGTTTTACATTCTTGGTGTTACTGTTATTTTAATTGTCACTGATTTCTGTAATATATTAACTTATTTTATGGCCTTTTTTGAGGTTGTAGGTTCTTTTTTGAGAAGCCACTCCTCTCCTGCATCTTTTGCTGGTGATCACTTTGGATTCTATCCAGTAGTTTGATTGATTGTCTAGAGAATTCTAAAATACCAGCCAGAAACTTGTTTTATTGAGTTGCTTGGCACCTGCAAGCTGTTGTTTATCACAATTCTCAAACCTTTATATCAAGTGCCTGACTTTTTGTGATCATGTTTAACCCACAATTCACTGTGGACCATCCTTAAATTTGCAGAATACATTCATTTATAGGTATGCCAGTCTTGCCATGTAGGATATAGAAAACCATATGAAAGCTGCAAGGATTGCCTATAACTGAAACACTGAATGATTTACATATTGTATCACAGATAATAGTAATATCAGAACTTTATATTAACACTATGTTACTTTCAAGAGCACAAACAACAACTGATCTATGTGGTACTACCCAAATCTCATTACAATCCCATAACTTTAACCCACTGTCAGAGCAAGGCTACAAGCAACTGTACCCATAATCTTGTACAAGTTATGAGTACACTAGGACAGTCACCTATCCAGTGACATGAGAAGTACCATCTATCAGCAGCTTGGGGATTCCTTAATAATAAAGACTTGTACACAGTGGTCATACTTTTATATAATACTTTTGTGAATGCATCAATCTCTTACCTATAAATATTTAATTAAACTCACTACACTATAGTTTATATTGTATATTATACAGATTTATTGTGGAGGTTAAAAGAACAATAGCATGGAAATGCCTCAAATGCATTACTAGTTACAACATTTGCAATCTGTGCTTTCAATTATTTTAAATTGTGTACATAACAAATGATATTTTACTTTTTAGAATTAAAATTGAACTTTCAGGCACACTTCCTTAATATATTACCTAAACACCATAGTAAACAATGGAACTGGGCGAGCTTTTGTTTAACAACATGATTGCTAGCAGCAAAGGTAAAAACAGACAGAAAGTAATAAAATAAATGTATGCATTTAATTTCAATGACAACATTTTTTCAAGTTCAGTATTCAAATAACTCCTTTGTCAATCCAAATAGGATTTTTTATGGATTGTGTGTTTACAAACCAACCTCCAACCTCTTGTGTCCCACTTAGATTATAAGCTCCTTGGGGCAGGGACCTCCAACCTCTTGTGTCAATCACAACCTAGCACTTAATTTGATGAATCCTTGTAATATTTTACTTGTATTGTTTAATGCATTTTTCCCTTGTTTGTATTGTACTTGTATCGCTGAATTGTACAGCGCTGCATAAACTTGTGGCACTTTATAAATAAAATTATACATACATACACATACATACATACACATACATACATACATACACATACATACATACACATACATACATACTGGTCCTTTAAGAACAGTAACCCAAAGCAGGTTAGCTGAAATGGTTTAGTTGTACATTTCCAGACTACTAAATTAGCAAATATTTCATTAACAGTTAATCTAATCTACAGTACATGTTTGATAGATTATAGAAAATATAACATAACAATTTTCCCACAATGTCTGAATGTGAAATGGATGGCAAGCTGAACAGATACCTTTCTCTTATAATATATTATAATTGGGTCAGCCTGGCTCATCTTTCTTATCATAGGATCATTTGGTGAATCAGGGACACACAATATTAGTTCTTTTCATTGATTTCAGTGATTAGGTTAGTTGCATTTTCTTTAGAGTGGATAAGGCTATTGCAGTGAATAAGCTGCTATATACATTTATTGAGGCTGGATCCCTGAAACAACCTTTCTGTTCCTAGCTCTTTGGGTGGCTGTGTCAGTTGTGATTGTTTTGCTGGGCACACAGATTACAGTTCGCTGACGCCAGTCAATGCCGAAACGCTTCCCAAAGGCTTTTGTAGTGTTCGCTATGCTGGCTTCTCTGTCACTATTCTCTAGTTAGAAGGGAAACATAATTTTATTGCGTAACACTTAATAAGCTTGTTGCAAGTGATTGAATAGAACAGAACAGACTGATTATTGAGATTGGAAGAGAAATACACAAGTCGTTTTTACTAAAGCTTATTTGACACAAACTATCCTTTAGAAACCTTAAAAAGTTTTATTTACAGTAACCTTCCGTAAAGCTAGAGATGTAAGGGACTCCCTGTGACTAGGTTCTGATTTGGTCCATTGCTGTTTTTGGTTTCATTTGTTTATTTTAACCAAAGTTTTTGGGTTGTGATTTTTTTTATAGTAGCAGTCCTTCCATGTACATTGCACCGCGGTTGACGTCATTTGAACATTACCAAATTAGCATCTTCTCTGCTAAGAGTAAACAACCCAAGAAGCCTGAGTAAAAAGTAAAAAAAAAACATCTAACCAGTTGCAAATGAGTTATAAAGATAAGCACCCAGCAAACAGACACTTTCAAACCCAAACCAGCAACAAATAGAGGATAAACTGAAATTGGTCGTATCTGTCTGGGTTTAGCTACAACCACTGTAACCATTTGGGCCAGTAGGGGTATGTCTCACATGGCACTTCCAACTAGTGGGGTTGGAGGGTAAGTGACCTGCCCTCTTACTCCCCCCAAACCCCTGGTGGTGTTGTGGTGGGGGCTAAGATATAAAAAAAAAAAATTGAAGTCCATTTCTTTAGGGCTCCCTACCCATGACTGAACCTAAGCCCTAAATTAGATCAAAATAATTCTAAGAGCCACACCTCCTAGTTGCCTGTAGTGTGAAGGGTTAGACCCTGTAAGCACTGGGGTCAGAGTCATTTTTTTTAAAAGACAGAGCCTAAATAAATAAATAAATAATGAAAAAGTCACTGAAAATTTGCCGGGTCAGCGATGAATGCGACAACTGAAAGTGTATTCAAAACAAAAAAAATCTCAACGTCTACAAAGTCAAAGAATTAAAAAAAATAAATAAAGAAAAAAAGAAAACCAATTGTAAATTGTCTTAGAACATCCTTATCTGCAATGTACAAATAAAATAATAATAATCCCGAGAAGGACGGCCCCTTTAGGCCTCGGTTGTTCTAATACAGACCTGTACACCCTGGCAAGGAAGGAACATATCTTTTTTTAACCCATTGCTGTTGTTAAACCAGTATTTTCTGTGCTGGTTTTGCCGTTTTGACTACTTTGTTGATTTTGGTTGTTCAGATATTATTGGTTACTTTGCTGTATAAGATTCTCTGGCTGCCGGGTTTACATTATTTTGCTGTTCAAGATATATATGCCCCTTGTTTTCTATCTGAACTTTCCAATTCAATGCAAAAACAAGTCCTAATATGAACCTTGGGTTTGGTTTGTATTGGGTTGCATCTATTATGGCTTAATCCAATAAAATTCAAAACTTTTATCTTCACCCTTCCTCATCACCCCAACTGAAGTAAACATAGTAAAAATATTTATAAAATGGCTGCCATTTCCCACCAAACAAATACGTGTGGAAACACTTGCAGCAACCACTAGAGCTACTACAGCGAAGTGGAAAAAAGCAATATTAAAATCAAACTGAAAACACGAGTGTGCGTTTGATCTAAACTGGGTTTTGTCTAAAGTGTGTGACTTGAGATTAAGTGACTTTAGATATAGAAGCTTTAAGCAGGAGTCATTTGTTATAATTCACTTGTTTGTTAGTCTTCATCTACTTGAATAAATTACTTTCAAACAGTAGAGAGAGAGAGAGAGAGAGAGAGAAAGAGAAAGAAAGAGAGTTTGGAAACTAGATTAATGGGGGGGGGAGTGTGGTTAAATAGTTTATAAGGACAGTTTAAATTAAAAAAAATAATAATAACCAAAAATCTTTAAATTGCAATGTGATTATTGCTATAAGCCTTGAAAATGGAAGTGATAAGATAGATTTAAAAATGTTTGAGTAAAAGTATGACAGTGGGAGACCTGTATTAATAAAAGCTATTGCCGGGTGATTTAATAACATAGTTACAGTTTGTTCAGAGAGGATCATAGATACTGCAAGGGGGGAGGAGTTTGATTTTATGTAAAATCCTGTGTAATCCTGTTTGTGGCAGAAATTATGTCAGGGGAATTAACTGGTGAAGTCTTTATAGGTGGAAACAAATAGAAAGAACAACAAGTACAAATAATTACTTTACTCAACTTTACACAACTAGAAGGAGTAGGGAGCACTGCTAAAACTAATATTAATCAATAGACCTAATAATGACAATGGTGCAGGTTGGGGGGCACCTACAAAATAAGAAGTTCCACTTGTTTTTCAATAGGGGCAGCAAAAACACTGAACTACATAAAGTTCAAATTCCATCAGGTTATACCGTAGGTGCTCTTAACTTCATTGACTAGGACAATGAAAAAAACAATAGTACAGACAATAAATGTCCTTATCTAAACCAGGCTGAAGAGTAGTGCCACTATAAAAAGATCGAAAATAGAAACATCACCAGGTCCACGTGGACTACAAACCAAATTTTATGCGAGTTAAGCAATGAAATAGACAGACCATTATTTCTGATATCTAAAGACTCTATAACAAATGTTCAAGAAGAGTCAAAACATGCTTGAAAACTATAACCCTTTCAGTTTGACCCCACTTGTAGGTAAATGTTTAAAGGTTTCCAAATGAACATTGTTCTAGCTATCACATCAGCTTTTAGGAAGAGGTACATTCAAGATTGGGGTGTACCTTTGTATGTCATGTGTGTAGATTTGTTTAAAGAATTTGATATTTTCCCACATAAATATTTGGTAAATCAATGAGAATGGGTGAAATACAGTAACCAGAAAGCTTAATAAAATTAGGATAATTTAATTTAAAAAAATGACTGAGGGGTGACCTAATAACTATATACAAATATATCAAGGGTCAAGACAGAGATCTTTCCCATAATCTATTTATTCCATGGACTGTAAGTATAACAAGGGGACATCCTCTGTCTCTAATGGAATGAAGGTTTCTAAACCATCGTAGAGGACAGTTCCTTGCTAACAGCGAGACTATGTAACTCTGTGCCTAAAGAATGTGTTTTGGTGAATTTAATAAATGTGTTCAATAGGGGCCTGGATGCTCTTCTTGAGTGTAAGAATATTACAAGTTATGGGTACTAGATTACTTTAGATGGGATTTTGATCCAGGGATTTATTCTAATTGCTGTATTTAGAGACAGGAAGACATATTTCCCTTAAATTAGGCTAATTGTCTTTTACCGCATGTGTTTTTTTGCCTCCCTCTGGATCAGCATTGCAGGATAATACACTGAACTGGATGGGCTTATGTCTTTCTTGGCCTTACAAAATATGTGATTATGTTATTATGCATTAACTTACAACACCCAGTTGAAAGATCTTGTTTAACAAAGCACATTTCCAGGAATGTATTCACAAAACTAAAATGTGCATAAGGGGTTTATATAGAATAATCAGGTATTAAACATTAAATGATTATTGAACTTTAGCCTAGAGAGACAAGCCATTTTGATTTTTGGAATTCAATTGCTTTGGGGATTCTAATTTACAAGGGAACATACTATTTCAAGATGTTTTTGCTTTCAATTGAAGAAATATAGTGTTTGTTATCTTTGCTTCTAAATAGAATGAAATAATATCACTGGCCCATGTAGTTCATGAAGGGTTAGAGAAGGTTCTTAATGAAATTACACATAGTCCTATGAATATTGATTGGCTGGCTGACATATTTCTGGTATGTAATGTACAAGTTGGTTATATTTGTTTTGAAACTCACTCTGGAAACCTAGGTTTGACGAATTCCAAATTAGGCTTCTGCTCTCAGCAACTACTGCTCTTCTTGAAATAAACAGGTTATGTTATATAAGGCCCAAGAGAATTTGTAAAACTTGAATGTGTCAATCAATCATTTCCCATTACTTTTTTCCAAGCTACCTGCATGCTGAATACAGGCTGTTGAATATTAAAACTCCACTTAACGAGTATGGAGGCTTCCTAGTCTAAAATATTTCAGTGTCAATTAACAGGTTGTCTGCTGGATGGATTTGGATGGAGTAACTGGTCAGTCCTCACAACATCTATATTTTTGTAGCCCTAGGAGGATAAAATTCTAATTATCCACCAAAACTTTTAACCTCATATTGGAAGGAGATATGTCATTCATTTCAAAACATGGAAGAAAACTCATCTATATTATAGGAATCTGGAGTAGCTGTGGTTAACAGTGAGGTACATAACCCTTGATGAATAAACAAAGTAAACAATAAAATTGTGATTTTTATGACCCTAAAAATTGTGTGTTAGAGCTAAATAAAGGTAATCTTGACAAGTACAATAAAGAGAAATATTGTAATCAATTGGTATAATCTTAGACAAGCTTGTATATGTAGGACTGCCCTGAAGAACCCAGAGTAACATCAGTGTAAAGGCATCAGGTCAACTACTTAAACAAAATGTATCATTATTTTATTATGATGCTTATCTTAAATTGTAATGTCTGACCCTACAAGGAATGAAGATTGGTGCTAGTAAAATATGGACATTGAGTCTATTGCCTAATAAAAATTAGGGCATTGGGTTATTCAGCATCAGGAGAGAAATGCAGCTAGACTAACTAAATCAGACAAACAGGAACAGAAACAAAAAGGGATTTAACCCACAATGCCTGATATTAATAATAATAACAACAGGGACCTAAAATGGAGAAAGGGGTTGTTCTGTCTTAGTCCCAGATGGTCAGTTTATCTGATGTATACATCAGAGTGATAGATACTGCTAATGCACTATCCTTTGTTAATATAATCATAAAAAGCTGGGGGAGAAGAAGGTGAAATGCATCAAAGGAGAGAGAATGTTGTTTTTCATCATGAGCATTACATAAAGTAAAAGTCTACCCTGTGGGGACACTTAAATGGATAACCATTAGTATAGCATGACAGGATAATTGATTAGAATTGGACCACCTAAAATTGCGGTCACATAGTGTGAGAAAAGAATGCGCAGCGCAAAAGCCCACAAGAGTTCCAGAAGGTTCCTACACAGACTGGGTTAGACTGTGGTTGTCAGTCCAAAGGTTGCACAAGGATAGTTTTTAGAGCACAACTATAACATGGGGTTTAAGTGATGATGCAGTGGTGTATCAGAACTGCAGCCTTAGTGAAAATATTAACTGGCCGAGTCTGGGTTATGTATCTGTACATTGTTCTAGTGTGAGTACTATAGAAGGTATGTGAGGATAAAGACTTGTGAATGTAATGGAAATACTGTGCTGCCAATGTTTTCAATACTGTGCTCCGAAAAACTAAAAATTGTGCCTGCCAGCTGTTTGCTATTTCACAAAGAACTCCTGGTGCCCTTCACTGAGATAAATTTACAATAAATATGCTCCTGCCAGTCGGGAAAGTTATCATGTGAGAGTGATTGGTGCCTCAGTGTTCCCAATTTAATAGGTGGGAGGCTATTCCCATGACAATGGAATCTAGCCCAAGGTGCACAAAGTTGTGTAACAGTACTTGCAAGTGCCGCATGCACTGGGGATTTATAAATATAAACAAGCACAGAAGGGAAAAAAAGACATGTTCCACAATTATATTCTTCATTTTTGATGCAAGATTACATTAATGTATTTCCATGAAAACCCAAGAGAAGGGCAAATAATGGGGGCAGATAAATCTGAATACACTACGGCCTGCATGCAGCCCTCCACAGCATATACATTTCAGTGTTGTAACTATTTTACTGTCTGCCATCATTGCACAAGTGTTATTCTGTTTACATGCTATATACTGTTGATGTCATAATACATCTGGAATATAATGACATGTTTGAGAGTCACTGTCACTATAGTCGAGACTTTTCTTTCTGAGTTGGGTTGGGTGGGGCTAAATGATGATTGACATTACAGCTCCTCCAATCAGATCCCTGCTAGATCGTGATTTAAGGGATCTGATTGGAGGAGCTATAATGTCAATCATCATTTAGCCACGTGCAACCCGACACGTCCAAAGAAAAGTCTGGCTGAAAGGGAAGATGACAGAGAGAAACGCTGTATAAAGGTAAATTTTTTTAAAAATACATATATATTTACAAAAACATTTATTTCATTAGTACAACCCAATTTAGTATTAGTTTTGAGGTGACAGGTGCACTTTACGCTAGATCATCTTATATATTTACTGAGTGTTTAAGAAAGCAGCTACAAATGACCCTTCATGCAGTGAAATGGTTAAACACTAAACCCAGTCCTGGCTTCTGAGTGCTAGAGCAAATATTTGCACATAAGGTATATTTCTTTCTGAGCTGGGAGTGGTGTGTTTCCACACACTGCATGTAATTAAAAGCTAGAGAAAACATTTCAAATTATTGCACATTTTTCCTTCTTCTATTTAACTCCTTACGGAAAACGATACATACTATTAATACTACAAAGGACAGAAGGAAGAGTCCTGCGAACATTTTCCTTTAAAGACAGCTGTATAAAAATCAACCTACACATTGTTTTGGGAATAACCTTTGGTGAATTTATTTTGATTTTTTTTTTTTTTTTTAATAATTAATAAATATATTCTTTAATATAATATTAAATGATTTATGGCTTATATTGATCATTTTTCTAATGGTTTTGGTTTATTCTGCAGAGAAAACTGTAGCATTAACAGAAGTGTGTTACAGCTGCTGAATAATGTAACAAATACAACCAGACCTAATGCAATAAACCTATATAGTTTAGTGTGAACTGCTAAAATAGATACCTTACCATGAAGATCGTCTGCAAATGTCATTAATGAACAAAGGTTAATGAGAATAGACTGAGCACTGACTCATGGGATACTCCACCTGCTTAGCTTAATCACAACTCAATGTTCATGATCACTACCTCAATTCATAACTCAGATATAATATAGCATCTTTATTATGCTCTTCCAAAAAAAGTAGCTGATGTAAGGTTTAAAGGAACACTCCGGACAAAATTGAAAAACAAAACAAAACAAAAAAGAAAATGCATATGCGAATTTATACTAATTACTAACTTTTAGTAAATGAATTTCTTTTTTTTCAATTTTGGACAAAAAAAGTACACTTGCTTACCTGTAAAGAAATGCTGTCCAGGACTTCCTTATTGCTGACTCCATCTTCTTTCTAAGCCGGCAATTCTACGGCATCCGGTTCAGACAGTCCATCTGAAGCGCGTTGTCCTCTGCAGCCGCTCTCCCTGTGAATCCTAGGCATTTCCTAATAGTCACATGGGAGAGCGTGACGTCATCAACGCGTCCTCCCTAACTAAAAGTTAGTAATTAGTATAAATTAGCATATGCATTTTTTTCAATGTTGTCTGGAGTGTTCCTTTAAATACTTACCAATTGTTTTCTTTATTCCAGCCTTGCTTGTCAAAGCACGGATCTTTTTTTCACTGTGCAGCGCTGCGATTATCTTCACTTTCTGATTCCCCTTAAAAATTAAAAGTCAAGCAAACGCAGAAGCAGTATTAAATCAGAATTCTCTTTTAACCTTTTTTTTTTGGTTCAGCAATTTTCAGGAGGAAAGAGGAAGTGAAGAGGATCACAAACATTGCCCGGAGAAGAAAATGTAATTCATGTAAACCCCTTTATAATATTTCCCAGATAGTCGTTCCTGTCACTTAGCTACAGTCGAAAATGTTTTACCAACGAAAAAGGATATTGATCTAAAATTAAAGGGGAACCTCATGGAAAAATAATGCAAAGTGTACCAGTTTCAACTGATTACATCATATCAATATTAATCTTTTTAGATTATTGAGAATTTCTTATCAACTCTATATAAATCAGAAGAATTGATCAGTTCAACAAAGTGAAAACTAATGCCCAAAAGCATTGATACACAGTGAAACAAATTGAAAAGATTTAAATGGTCTTTATAAATACCCCCTATTGATGTATTAGAGATGAAACACACAGTTCATAGTAATCAAGGGGAGAAATAAACAATGTAAAAACACTGCACATTTTGCCCTTTTGGTTTTTGATACCACTGACCGGTGCAGATGCTTTACATGTAAAACAGAAGCTCAACACATGAAACCCCAAGTTTTGATGCAAAATGTGAGTAAAACAACTGTGCCCACTGGAAGTAAGAAAATACTATGGGCAAAATGTGTCTTACATTCTAAATCACTATGCCCCTACACAAGTCATTATTATGTACTTTACAGTGTTTAGTCTTTCTGATGTATTTACAATTGACATTATTTCTTGCCCTGTCTAGGCACAAAATCTGCTGAAAACTTATTCCAATCAATCAGTTTGGTAAAGAAAGGTTGAGAATGATTCGACAGGGTGTGGCATCCTTTACTTGTAATTATCAAGGATAATTCACTTCTCCATGAAATTACCTAGTATTTATATAAGCTACGGCACTCCATTATTAAATGATGGACCAGTTTTTATCTTTATTTATTATCTGGTAATTCATAATTGACGTTGGGTGATGAACAGGGGACAGATCAAAATATTTGCCTTGTGGATACTATCTTTAACTCTTTCTTGTCATATCTGATCCTAACTATGAAGATTATTATTTCTTAAGCAGTTTATCAAGTCAACTCCCAACAGCCCTTAAGTTATGAGGAATGCTGTGAAAAAGCCATAGCCCCTAGCTTATTAAAAGTGGGAGAGGTTAAATGAAACAATTTTTTCTATGAGTATTATACACAGAGTAGTAATTCTGTTTTATGTCTGGCATTCAGTCTGTTCATGGAGAAAATGATTGGGAATGCCTGACTATTATAAATAACAGAAGACAAGACAATAAAATTATTTTTAAAAATATAACAAAAACACACAACTTCTAGGCATGTCATTCACCACTATTTGGCAAATGACATTAAACTCATTGTTGCGGTCACAAATTAGGATCCCTTAGGAAGGATGACTGTTAGATAACATATTGAACAAAAATTGTTTTTTAGTTATTAATATTGAGGGATAATGGTGCTCAGTTTTAACTAAAAGCAAACAAACAACAAGTGTAAGGCTTTCCTCAAGGTTAAGATGACAACTAAGCCAACTTCTTTAAAGAACTAATGTACCATAACCATAACTGATAGGATAAAAGTACTGGGTCTACCAAACTAAACCGCTATATTATAAAGCTGCAAATCAGAATTGCTATCTTATAGAGCCGTTGGCACTAGTATTTCATGGAATCACTTTAAAGAGTTCGCTGATGTCCATGTGCAGGACATCAGCGAGCACAAAACAGTATGTGTGAGCTGAGGGGAAGCTTCACAAGGTGCGTTTGCACCTTGCTGAATTACACCCAACTTTTGTGTATTTTTGTTACATATTTTATCCTATATTTATGTGTGCTGTATTACTATTAGAAGGCAATGTTGTGTGGGGAACACTACTATTACCAGTATCTGGATAGTTTGGATGTATCCATTGGAGTTTGTATTGGGTTACATACTGATGTATACATCAATGTACAATGTAACTGGACTGGTTTTGTCATTTGACACTTTGGGAGAATATTAACTTTGCTACAATCCAACACAATGGAAATTTACTAAAGTCGACAAGTTTGTATACTAATTAATGCAGGAGAAACAGCCTTTTCTTAGAAGGCTGAAATCACAATGAATTAAAAACAAATTTAAAACAATCCAAATCAGGAATTCAAAGTCAAAACTACAATTTTTACCAGTAGTACATAGGATAACTTACACAATAATCTAAGTTGGATTTCATTTCTTTTCTTTTTGCTTGTGTGACTTGTCCTTTAAAGATTGCTTTCCAACCCAAAGAGAGTTATTTGAATGTGACTAGGGAAGAACCATGTTTGCTCTGTGTGATAAACTTGCAAGTATCTAAGTAGTTCATTTTTTGCAGATGGCATTGAGTTCTCAATTGTAACAATTTAAATAGCATAGTTTTCATTACATTATACAGATATTTAAAATCACAGTAGCACCACAAAAATAGAAAGACTTAAATGTATATATAGATACTATATATTCAATTCATACTTCCAAAAAATTCTAAGTTGTATCAATAATGTATGATATTTAGTCATTTATTTTAAAAATTGGGATTTAGGTCACACTTCTTGAATAAAGTACCTGCCATCAGTAAAAGCAAGAGCTGGCAGAAAGCAATCAAATTCATGAATTTAACTTCAATGGTAACATTTTTACAAGTGCTGTATTTGACTAATTGCCATGCCAATCCAACTGCAAATTTTTTTTTTTTATTGTTACTGGTCCTTTAAGAAATGCACCACCATGGATAAAGAGAAAAGTCTGCTGTTATTTTATATAACATGTTGTCTGCTGGTTTTACTACGTTTCATAATGTTTGAAGCTGAGGTTCGAGACCTTCAGTGAGGCTTTAAAAGGTTTAGCCTTTTTAATTATTTATTTTTGTATTTTACTGGTCCTTTAAGCACTGACTTTTACTTTCAAAGTCTTTTCAAGGGCTAAAATGTTCAGTGTTACTACAGTCAAATATTTTCAGTATATGAAGAGCCAAAGGCCATATTCTGTATCTATAGAATAAATGACAGGTAGACAAATCCCATGTGTTTGAAGTTTGTATCCAAACTTATATTACATACCACCTCCGATTCACCCTAACTGTGAGCAAACAGCATCCCTGAATATAAATATTATCAGTAAGAGGGAAATAGATTGTGAATGACAGGTGCAATTAATCATTGGGCATCTAAATTTCGAAAGAAAGAAAATATGTCCATCAAAAGCCTTCCCATTCTGTACTAGGCATAACTCCCATAGTAAAAGGCTTCTTAAGAATTCTGTGGGTATTACTTCAGATTTGAATATGGTCATTTATAGAAAGGTAAAAAAAAAAGCTACTTTATTTTTTCCCTTAGTCAAAACTGTTTGGATAAAGTTAGCTATCTCATAAATAGATGTATACAAACATTTTATACATACATTGCTCCGGAGTAAGGAGCATAAGGTATATGATAATTTGGGGATTAGCAGCTGAATAGTTGTAATTGTCTATAGTTGAGCTCTAGGCTAAAAAACACTAAAAGCTATTAAGGTACTGATGGCTTATAGGGCTGAATTATCACTACTATTTTTAATTTGGAAAGACAGATAATTAGATTTATTGATAAATGATCAATAAATGTGGATGTGCATTTTAGTGCTCTCAATAGTTTCTGCTCTGGTCTTAGGGCAAAACTGATTTAAGTTGGAAAGACAGCTCTTGGTCTTTCCGAATTTATCGTGCAAGATTTTGCATTGTTCCGGTGAGATTACTGCGCATGTTTTTTTTTTTTATCAAATTTTCCAATGGCAAGGTAAACATATTATACATTAATAGTATGGCTATCTTTTTATCGAAAAATTGAGATAAAAAAACTTGCTAAAAAAAAACCTCACGTGGTAATCTCGCGGGGAACAACGTGAGATCTTGTGCGATAAGCTCGGAAAGACTGTGAGAGGTTTTTCCGACTTTAACAAATTTTGCCCTAATTAGAGTTTTCTCATTGGAAAAAAAAATAGATCATAATATCATCTGCCTAAAGACTATAGCAACAATGTATATGTCCTAGTATAGGTTCTTTTTTGTAACTAATTGGAAGAGAAAATAGATCAGTAATTAGCAAGTTACCATGAGAAAGTGAACAAGGAAAACAAAGTGCTGGTCAGAGAAATTAAAAAGTATATGGGAGATTTAAAAAGCAGTGAAATAGATTAAGGAGCAGTGAATAAGAATTCATCGCCCAAATCAAACTCGCCACACTAGGTGAAAATTCACAGTAATGTAGCCATGCAATAGCTCAAATTGTCACAAATTCACATAGTACTTTCTTAAACAAGAACTAAGCCTTTTTCGTCTTGTGATTCTTAATTGGGAAGGCTCCAGTGATTCCTCCTGATTGAAGACAGAAATAATCTTCTTTTCTTCTGTGCCAGCACCACAGTCCTCTTCATTTCCTGCTTCCTCCCCACTTCCTGCTTCCTCTTCAACATGAAATGGCGCACATGCTCAAACTGCTTCTCCGCATACACAGAAGAAAAAACAGTCATGTTGAAGAGGAAGTGTAAACCTCAAGAGGATCATGGATCATGGTTCTGGAACAGAAGTGCTGGAGCAAAGCATCGTATGTCCCCCTCCATTCTTAAGAATCACCCTTAGACAAAAATCTCTTTTAATGTAGTGAGATGAATAGTAGCAGTAGCATATTGTAGTGAATTTACCATGAATAGGCATATTAAAGTGAAGTCATATCATCATAACATGAATCTTTTTAAGGTAGACAATGCCACTGTAAATTTTAATATAGCTTTTTTTAATTATTGAACATATACTGGCAACAGGCATGTAATAGCATAAGTAAAGGCTATGCCACCATTTAGTCCTGTTTTTGTTGCCATTATTGACACCATATAATAGTTGCATAACTTACAGCAATTATTTTTACATTAATTTAAAAGGGCGGACAATTCCTAGCTCACTTTGGCACCCTGCCACAACATTTAAAGTCGCTCGCATAAAAGGTCACCAGAATAGTAACATAAGCCCTTCTAATTCTAACATAATACTGCTTTTGCGCTTGGTCACATTGGCGATGTTCAAAAGGAGACGTGAACCAGAAAGGGATTGTGATACTGGAACTGAAGCAAAGAAGAATGTTGATAATAATTTGATTGATAATAACTGGCAGAAATAAATTTACATCACATATAAGCACAGATTTGGATTCCTCATAAAATTCTCTATTGGATATATGTGATAAATGCTTTTAATTTAAATACATGTGATAAATCCTTTTAATTTAAAAATAATGACTTAGTTACAGGATGACAGAATTCAAATAACTGCTATGTTGGACACTGCCCCTTGCAGATTTGCCCCCTTTCACTTAGCAATATGCCACACGAAGGAAGGTGTTCCCAACCACCCTTTTTCATTTGAGAGGTTGCGCTGGAGTGGTAGTAAAGAACAAAAAGGGGAGGAAAACCTCGCGTAATATTGTTTGAATAAGTGAATTGTGTTCAGTGCAGAATACACAGTGGTATGATGAATATCAGTGAAAAAATTGGATAATCAATAGACACTGTGCTATGAAGTGCTGTGGATTCTATTCTGTGATAATTCTATTTTTCTCCAATGGTAGCCAATTCCTACCCAGGTATTAATCTCATATCTGGAGTCTTTTTATAATGAAAAAAGGGCATTAAAACTCTGTCTATTAGAACATTTTTACATGAAAAATTGGAGTAAAAACACAAGCTAGAATGAGAGATTAAAAATGGGTGTGAGAAATGAAATTAGAAAAAATTGATAGGACTGATGCTGTAGAAGTAGAGTAGATTCATATACAAGGACTGGTTAAATAAAGCAGACCCATAATGCATTGAAAGACCTTTAACTAGGCAAAAGAGAAACATTATGATTCAGAAAACTTCAGAATTCCACTAATCTAATTATTCCATTGTTCCCTCTGTATAAAATCATTCCACCAACATCCAGTAAGTACTGGAAAGAGTCCCAGTGAGACAATCATTTTGATGGCCTTCAACAGAAACATTATGAGCGGTTCCAGACTTATCGCCAAGTTGTGATGGTCTGAAATATATTATTTTAAGATTTATGAGTGCAGAAACAAATGTGTTATAAAACAAACTGTGAGCATTTTATTAATCTCATTAACGATCATCTATTTTATTATACAGTATCGGAGAAGCCCTACTACCCTGTGCAAGCCTTGCGTGATGCAATTCCCATGTGTTTTTCTGGACAGGCATTGGTATGCAATAAAGGTTGAAGACACGTGAGAGTTACGCGCTCCTTTCTCCAGCAATCAGGCCCTGTCATTTCCATTTTGTAATGTATTGTAGCAGATTTTTCTCTAATACTTCAAGATTAAAATGGTAAAAATGAGTTTGAATATATTTGGACAAAATTCCAGTAGGTATGACAGCGATAAAGTCATGCAGTGTCCGGCATCAAAACCTGAAATTAAACCAACCAAGGGATTAACTAGAGTCAATATTAATATAATCTGGCCAGTAAGGGATATAAACTGTAGGTTTAAGAATATACTTTTCCTTCCAGCTCATGAAACTAGGATAAAATAACACAAACCCGTACAGCTTACTCATTTTTTTTTTTCTTTAAAACACAATATTTTGAAATAATTTGTGGGTTTTATAAGTCTAGAAAAAGCCACAAGGGGCCAGGCATGTGACGTAACCGTCTTTGAATTTCACAAAGTCCATTTCCATGTTGATGCGGGGGAATGATTTGACAGCGCAGGGGGGATAGAGGGAGGGGAACTGCTCCCCAAACACAAATTTCACTGCGGCTACTGGTGAAAAAACAAACAGTCTGCAGCACGATTCCCTTAACTCTTTCACTGCTAAATGGGGCAACATGAACTTTACAGAATATCGATGGAAAAGCAATCACTAGTTCTGTCTGCAAAACAAAAAAAATTGTCATGTAAAAAAGATGCAATTGTTCTTTATATTCTATTGTGTAGCATGGGGGTAAGACAAGCGTAGAATTTCTACAGATAGCTCACTCTGTCTTTCTATCTATCTATCTGTATCTATCTATCTATATCTATCTGTATCTATCTATCTGTCTATCTATCTATCTATCTATC
>WMED01005108.1:0-19907 GCA_019650415.1 Pipa parva
CTTTCAAATGATTTGCTGATGAAAATAAATAAATATTAATAAAAATGACACAACGCAAATGGATTTTTTTTTTCATAACGAGGTTTCTTCAATTTCCTTTTTTCTCATATTGCAGCAATGCATGATGGGTAAGCTAGTAATAATATAAAACAAAATTCTAAAATGTACAGATGTAGCAGGTCTGACTTTTTTCACTTTCCATTGACCAATCCCAGTGTGTTAACTGCAACTTTTCCACAGGACTTTAAGTTTATTGTGTTTTCTAGAATAATTTTAACTCATTCTGTTGGAATTCCACAAAATTAGCCCCGTCACAAAGTTTCTAATGACAAAGCCAGCCGGGCTACATCTGTACCTTACAATGTAAAAATGATGCAGACATACATTGATCTGGTGGTATAGGAGACTATATACAATATCATACTAATTGCCCAGTGCAGGTAATAATAAGTTTACAGCGAAGAGATGTGCTACAGAGATATCCATCATGAGGACCTATATACAAAACAGTTCATGAGTTAGGATGAGCACTGATACAAGGAAAAAAAAGAAATGTTCAGGGCTGGCATTGAATGAGGTGCTGCAGAGAAGTGAAGATATATTCCTGCTCTAGAATTCCTCCCTTTCTTTCCCCTGTCTCTCTAACCTGGCTCTTGACTGAGGACGTGCAGTGCATTATGCATTCAGAGCATCTTTAGAACAAGCCCCGTGGGGCAGTGTGTTGTAAGAAAAGCTAGAGAGATAAAGTCCTGGCAGCTTGGCGCCTCGAATGAGTGTATATCATTGTTTGGCATTAAAATTTAACTGATGATGAATTAATTGTTCAGGGAGAATATGATCTTTCGAGCTCACAGAGATGCAAACTGCCTGTCACTGCATCCCAGCATGGTGTTTCTATAGCAACCTAGTGACTTTGGCTCATGCGGTGGGCATTCATAGAGTTAATTGATTTGGCATATTACCTAGCCATATCTTGGGTGTGTGATATGTGCAACATAAAGTTACAGCTATGACTGCAAGGATACTCTTTTGTCTTCCTGATATGATCTTCTCTGGATTTGCTTATTCTGAATATTTTTTTATTTCGTTTAAACAGGCTGAGAGTATTCCACTATAAAGTTGAAATGAGTATTGTAATTAACATTCTATATCAGTAACGAGGTAACAATCTCGGTTGGATTTTTTTTTTCCCCCAACAACACTGTTATGGTTTATATTTTATTATAAAGAATTAAAATATATTACTGCATTGTGTACACACCACACTGACTGATAATGTAAATAAATACCGCGTACCAGTACAAAACTACATGAAAAAGAACAGCTGTTTTAGACTTAAAACCTGGGCCCCAGTAAAAGTCAATATATTGTATTAACAACATTACAACTCAAATGGTTTTCATTAATGATGAGCTTTCTACAATACTTCTCATTCATAAATGTAGGTTGATGCTCTGCAAATTTAGTAGCAAGGAAAAAAGTGTGCATGTGTATTGATTGCTTTAGGGGAGGGGGCAGAGGTTCACTAAAGCTATCCACAAGATGATATCATAGGGAGATAATAGGTAGCTTGATGCAGAGGTCAATGTATTGTTACTAAGGTTCTGGCTGTAACAGACCACAAAGAATATCAGTAATTCACTGGTATGGTTTGTTAAGTGTCCCTAATGAAATAAATAGGCCTGGAAGTATCATATTACTTGGCAATTTATCCACTGTATTTCTTTGGCACTTCCCTAGGCTGAAAGACTCTAGCCACAACAGAATAACAATATTTCTACATCTCATACTGGTTAACATATTTACTTTTTAGATATTGAATTGTACATATGTTACAGTAAATATGCAATACTCTGCATCACTGTTAACCCATGGAATCCCCCATCAGGCATGGCTTTTAAACAAAGTAATACTGACAGTTATTTTTGGGGATGGCAGCTCCAATATGAATAATGATCTGACCACCAATAAATCTGCCTCATTATCTTTTTTACAATACAATAACCAGTACTCAGTATGTGTGGATCAAGTAACCTTAGATAATGGAATACAACACCCAATGTATCCAGGCAACTGGACAGATGGTTGCTAACCAATGAACTTCTAAGCAACTGAACTAGGCTACTTATCATTAAACAGTAGAGGAGTAGATTTTTGCTACTGATTTTGCTCTTTTTAGGTAAACATAGAGGAACCGGAAGTGAAGAGGACCAAGGCAGCTGTCAAAATCAAAAGATATTGGGATGGCAAAACTGTGGGATATTGGGATGGGCAGTGCTGTGGCCTTGTGGTTAAGCACTGCTGCCTTACAGCTCTGGGTTTAGTTCCACTGTGGACTTCATTTACATGGAGTTTGTATGTTCTCCTCGCACATGCATGGGTTTCCACCCTCAATCCAAAAACATACTGTACATCTGTGTGTATGACTGAATAGGGAAACTACAATAGATTGTAAGCTCCACAGGGCAGGAACTGAAGTGAATGATGAACTTCTGCAAAGCGCTGTGTAATATAGTAGCGCTATACAATACAAAAGAGAGCAGGGGCAGCCTAGTTAGGGCGAAATTTATTAAACTCAGAAAAGCCGTTTCAGCTTTTACAAGTTTAATCGGGAGAAGGCTTTGTAGTTTCTCTCGGTAAGTTTTGCGAGATTTTCCTCGTGCAATAATTGCCGTGAGAAACTTTTTAAAATTAAATATATCCATGGAGAGGGTAGCCATACAGTATAACTACCTTTCCATGGATATATTCAATAAAAAAAGTTTGTCACAGCAATTATCGCACGAGTCAAATCTCGCAAAACTTACCGAGAGAAACTTCAAAGCCTTCTCCCGAGTTATTAAACTCGGAAAAGCGAAAACGGCTTTACCGAGTTTAATAAATTTCGCTATTAGTCTGATTGGTGTGTACATCCCCCTTCCTAATCATCCCTAGACTTAATTAGCCTATAGTACTCCTTTAGTAATGTTTAAATGTTTTACTTTTTATTATTCTATTACCTTTTACTAACAAATATGGGATATGGCCAAACAAACAAATATTGTTCTGTAGAATTATAAAGATTGTTCGTAGACAAAAGGAGATTTGCTCATTTTAATATCTGGGAAAAGACATTGGCCCAGACCTTTATCGAAAAAGCAAGTTATAGCTTTCTTGGTCATTACTGGATACTTCTAAAGGTGTATTCCTGATCTTGGCTCTAAGTCAGTTAAATATTATTTGATAAAATAGTGGAGCAGCAAAATATTTCTAGGACTTAATAGAATCATCCGATACTTACCACTCCAAACCTTGCAAGTTTTATTATACAGGTAGAGGAGTCAGATGTAGCATTGGCTGAAGTACTATCCTAAGTTGAAAATAATTGCGCACAGTGATTACCTGAGCAGGATATTGACCCCTAGTGAAAAGAAGTATCCTATAATGGAGTGATTCATTACTATATGGGCCCTAGAATCCAGAAATTATTACTTGCTGGAAAAAGTTTACATTGAGCACATCTAATCAGATTGCCCAAAGTAAAAAAAAGGAAAAAAAGAGTAAACAGATGGTAAACACATGGTTTATAGTCTTGCAATATGAAGCCCTTGAGGTGATAAATAGGCAAGGTGTGCAGTAAGGCAATTCTGATGCTCTATCTACGGTGAACTGGCTGAGGTTTAATAGTGCATCTCCTATTTGAACAGAGAAGTAACAGATAATGCAGGGCTGTGGAGTCGGAGTCGGAGCCAGGGCCCATTTTGGTGGATACAGCTGTTGTATGCTGCATTGGGAGGCTTTCTATCCTGTGCACCCGCACAACACTTCACAGGATCCTTTATGTGGATTTATTTAAAGGGATTGAGCGAGGACCATCTTTGCATTGTACCCATTTTGGTGGAGTCGTTATAAAATGGGCCGACTCTGACTCCCAAAATATTTAGTAAATTGGTAGAGTTAGTTCATTTAAGTATATCAGGTTATGCAGTTAGACCAGCTCAATCCCTACATGTGTAGCAAGTATAAGCTACCTGGGTGCACTCAGCCAGTGCCAGGAAATTGCATATTAGATGAGAGCATGCACTCCATAAAACATAGCGTTTATTTCAAAATTGCAGTAAAATCATCCATAGGAAGAAAAAAGTGTAGTTTAAAATCAATCAATACATCTGGGCACCTCCTTGACGCGTTTCGCAGCTCAGCACTTAGTCATAAGTGAGGTTTGTTACAAACAACAATGTGCTCAACATTACTTTTGAAAAAATTCCCAACAAAGAGTGGTTGTCTTGTCATGTATTATGTGATTGCTCTCCTTGATATATCCAACACGGTCCTATAACACCAAATCAAACTTATGACCTATTATATAACCATTGTACAATTTATTTGCATCAATATAACTCTTTTATTATTCCATAGGTTGTCCTGGCACCGGAGGGAGGCCGCTGGCAGCAATCTCATAAGCATACATACCAAAAACTTAACATATACATTCTATCATTGACTGTTGTATTAACATGTTTCAATGTTACATTTGAGTTTTTGATTTGGAACTTATGAGACACCGTAGGAGCTCAAGTCATGTGACTTCCGGGTTTGGATCGATTGTAGTGACATGAAACAGGGCGTTCCCCTGTAGCAACAACATGAACGGCATGCACTGTCATACTGATCTCCACATATGAATGCTGCCACCGCCCACCCTCTGACTGACCAAGTGAGTTCACTTTTACCTTTATTATATAAATCTTGTTTTTTGTAACAAACCTCACTTATGACTAAGCGCTGAGCCGCGAAACGCGTCAAGGAGGTGCCCAGATGTATTGATTGATTTTAAACTACACTTTTTTCTTCCTATGGATGATTTTACTGCAATTTTGAAATAAACGCTATGTTTTATGGAGTGCACGCTCTCATCTAATATGTCATTTAAGTATATGCTGAATATATTCTCATAAGAATTTGGGAAAATAATGAAATGTCCTGTAAAGGTCTGTTCTATTCCTTATATAAGGATCTAGGCTTAATTGAAATGAATGTGTGCTGCACTTTATGTACATGCTCAGTAGTGAAGCTCCTTGCTACAGATCAGAGGAAAAGGCACTGGAAGGAATGGCTGCACTCATCATAGATCTGCTAGAGAAAACAGGATTAAAGAAGTTTGCTCACTACAAAAATTAGCTTTCAACGTTTTTGTTAAAAACTTATTTCCCACTTACTGCAGCGTTTTGCATATTTTCAATTTCTAATTTAGAACACAAAAAACTTTAATAAATTGCAAATTTGTATCCAATAAATATATTTTATGTTCTACCTAAATAGCTTGTTTATTGTATCATAAGGATGATAAAAAGCTTAAATTAAGTTCTCTCTTAAACATGCGGCATGAATGAGGGAGTCGAGGTCGGGAGTTGGAGTCAGGGGAAATTGAGGAGTCAGAGTTAGGGGAAATTGAGGGGTCAGAGTCAGGGATTTGGCTTACCAACTCCACATCCCTGAGTTCATGTATGAAGGTGTGTATATATATATATATCCAGCTGTATGCTGATATATTGTTAGATTTTGTATATTTACAGCTCAGATTTTAAAAATATTCCAGGATATGTCTGGAGCCAAATTAAAGGTCAAGCTGTAAAGGCAGCTAAGGCTGTGTGGGAGAAAACAGAGTGTGTGGGTGTCTGAATATAAACACATTTACTCTGTGAACAAAGGCTAATATTTTGAAGAAACAAAGCTTCATGTGAGTTAACCTACAAATTCACCCTAAGAGGAAACCCTCTCTTCTCTTTAAAGGAACATACACACCAAAATTCACATATAAATTCTAGCCTGTACTGATCAAATCCTGTTTAATATTCCCCAAGTGACCTTAACTGTTATGTCGTGTGTGTCTATAAAGGGTTTCTCTATATATACACTTTTTTTTCTAAAGCCGACACATTTTAGCTAATCCACCTGCAGAATGTTTGATTTGCAGCAATTAACAAAAAATTTCAGTTAAAAAAAAAACCCCAATGTGTTTCAATCTCCTGAACCACTGACTAGCTGTGGTAGAGGTATACTTATGAGATAATCGTCAGTATTTTTCAGTTGTATTGGGTCTGAAATCACATTTTTTTTGTCATTTAACATTTAGCACTGCTAAAAACAAAATAGAAAACGGCATCATATTAGTGTCTACACATATTTCTATGGAAATGATGTCCTACTTATTGCAGCGTACTGTACAGTCTTGACTGCTCCCTAAATGGTACAAACTCTTCTAACTAAAACTGACCCTCCTCATAGTTTCGGGACCATAGTTTTCAATCAGTTAATATAGTTGACCAAAAGCTCTACAAAGAAAAAAGTTAAATTGATTTTCAATTTCAGCTTTTGCTAAAGCTCTTGGATAACTACAAATGCTTTTTGTGAAAATACCACAAATCACATAATGCATTGTGCTGTCATCACTTGCATGAAAGCAAGTAGTTCAGATAGAAACAAGCCTTTTCTTGATGCTGACATTAAATGATTTGAAATGCTATATTTACTGGTTGTACTGTCCTTTTTCATCACCGATGTTTGGAAAATGTTAATCCTTTGATGTACTGTACTGAAGAACACAATGTCTATGATAACTGGTAGTAGACAGAGGGGCACCCAACATTTAGACAAAAATTCACATATCCAGTATTTACAAGCGTTTACAGTTTCAAAATATCTGAGGATAGTTGGAAAAGTAGGGTATGGTGAATGACATCTTTCATAAAAATTCTCTCGCGTGTTGTGTGTCTCTCCTATTCACTGAAAAGATTCCAAAAACATTTGCTCATTTCTAATCCCAAACAATATTCCTATTTTACTTTGTCTTTGTTCTTTGTTTACTGTGTATCCGCAGCCAGTAAACTGCCTCAGTTTTACATATTTCACAAATAGTAAACTCTAAAAACTGATGAATGAATGTTATCTCCAACTGAAAAACTCTCTAAAATGTATCATAGTCAGTCACATTTCCCCAAGCACAACTTTTCTGGGTGCAGGTGTAGACAAAGCTCAGGCACAATTCAGTAAATGTGAATATTTACAAACTCTCCAAACTTCTACACTATATATGGGAGGGATTTAACCCATGGGCAACGACATAAAATGGTTTGGATTATTTTTCAAACTATGATTTAAACCTAGCCTGATATTATTAATATCAACTCACTGGTCATTTTGTGAGCAAGTTCTGTCTGTAAGATGTGCCATAGTTATACATTTTCTGGGCCGTAATCGTGAGTCAATCCATTATACTGGAAAAATTTATCTTTACTGGTTTATGTAACCTTCCTTATAAATATTTCACCTTAATTATTACTTCGTTTTAATGTCATCCGTGAACAGTAATTAAAAGTTATCAGAATTTAGAGCACTTCCTTGGCTTTAAGAGATAGTAACATTTAGAGCAAAGTCTTTCTCAGAGATGGGAAGTACACTGGGCTGGAAAATCCTGTTCCCCAATTTTACATATAATAATGCAGAACGAAGGGGTGAAAACTCTGTACTGCTGATCACGTCTCCTCTAAGTTGACCCGATTCAATCAGATGCCAGACTTTGCCGGCAGCCTGAAAATGTGCTATGTTGCCATCTGTTTTGTCAACAATTAAAACATCTGGCATTCTTTAACACATATTTCTTTACCTCTCTCACTCTCATTCAGACCCCAGAGGATTAGCATAGAAAACACTAATTACTGCTGCAATGTGGTTATTTTTTCTTGTTTCACATGCAATCAGTTTGAAATAATTATATTTGATCAACACAGTTTAGCAGCTGACCCACTGACAGCCTATAAAAGTATTAAAGTAGTTGTATGTACTATATCTTACAATCACCAGAGAGCATATTAACTAAAACACTTCTCTTACCTTGAAATAAAACTCTAGAATGGGGAGTGCAAGTGACTGTGGAGGTATAGGTGAAGTGTTTAATTAAATGAGCCAGATAAACAGTAAAAGGGAATAACTTATCAAGCCCAGGATTTGAACTAGGGGTTGCCTGGCTCAGAGGCAGAGAAAATCCTACTAGGCTATTGTTTCCCACGGGTGATTTGAATTCAATTTCAGCCTTTCAGTGAATCTGACTGCCAGCCAATTGCTACAAGAGATGCCCTATATTAGGTTGCCAGATTGTGTGTCCTTGCCTGAGCAAGGAGTTTACTCTGCTCAATCCCAGAGCTGTATCACTTTTGCTTAAGAGTGGTGGTCGTGGTTTATCTGAGATCCTGTTCCTGCTCTGAACATCAACCCTGGTTTCCAGCCTTCAGTCATTGTCCTGTTCCTGCTCTGAACATCAACCCTGGTTTCCAGCCTTCAGTCGTTGTCCTGTTCCTGCTCTCAACATCAACCCTGGTTTCCAGCCTTCAGTCGTTGTCCTGTTCCTGCTCTCAACATCAACCCTGGTTTCCAGCCTTCAGTCGTTGTCCTGTTCCTGCTCTGAACATCAACCCTGGTTTCCAACCTTCAGTCGTTGTCCTGTTCCTGTTTTCTACTGTGGTTTTACTTACCTGCACTGCATCTGATATATTATCAATTTTCAATTTCCCTGATGAAGCCTTAACAGGCGAAACGCATAAGAAGGAATTATTCCTGATGAACTCATTATTTTAACATTTCATACAAGTGTAACGTTTGGATTTTTATTAAAGTTGTTTTAACTATTGCACTGTTGTAACTCTTTATTGGGAGTTGTTACTCTATAGCACATTACGTACGAAGCACGACTGAGACATGAAACCCACTATTGAAGCTATTACAGTAACTTTCTTTGAGTGTTTAAGATCTCTACATAAAGAGTACAATTCAAAGACCAAAAAAGTCAAGAAGGTATAGCGCCCAAAATCAGATGTTAGAGTCACAATTATGTGTAGAGTCAGAGGAATTACCAAAAGATGTGAGTTCCAAAAGTCAAACTGAAATCCTTGGTGTAATCAAATCCTGCGCACTTTCCACGAAGAAACCAGTGATGTAAACAAGAAGTCATGGGGGACAATTACAGCTCCCCTCTCAGTATTGCACTCACCAGAATGAGCTTAAATATACGCATTTAAGCAGTGGTGTAGACCTGTTCCTCTGGACACTCTGGTAACTGTATCAGCTCACCAATCCTCCAGTGTATTTGAGGTAATAAATCCAGGAAACAGCCAAAGGTGAAATCCAAAACTTTTAATGATCATCAAAAAGATGCAAGGAAATAAAATAATCCAAAACGATAAGATGTGCTAAAATGAGTCTCTCAATGCGTTTCGTCGACTAAGCATCAACTTCCTCAGGAGAAATGTCTATAAGCCAGTGATCAGTGTGCTATAGCGTTTATAAACGCTATATAAGCATGTTATTTGACTGCTAATCAGTAAATATCCACAGTGATACACTAAATAGCCACTGATATAATCACTGGTTCATGTTTCCATAGTGGATTGTGTATTCACGTTTCCACCTCATTGTTCACCACATTCACATTTGTGTGAAGCAGTATCACACTAGGGGTTTTATTCCCCTTGTTATTCATTCATATTTCACCAGCGCTTCCACATACGTCCATCTCCAGTGGATGTCCTTGATTTACATAAGTAGTATCTGTTTCTGTTTTCTCTTAAGGCCAATGTATTTTTTAATTTTTTAAGGATTTATTTACCTGCCTGCTTCCATATTTTCTGCATTCCAGCACTACTGCCTACCTGTTTCTGCTTCTTGGTTTTGAGCCTTTGTTTCCAGATCAGCTACTCCAGTGTAACTGAGATATATTGATCGTCAGCTACTACCAGTGTGAGGTTAACTGGGATGGTGTGATCTTGGAGTTCGCTCGCAGCAAAGGACACACCCCCTTGCGGGGGTTAAGGGAGAGACCCTTAGCCCCTAAAGGAGCCCCTTAGACTCCGCACTTCAGGATTAACCAGCATCAATCCCACTGTGGTGCGGAGGATCCACCCACTCGCTGTCTGCATTGTTACATTGGGCTTCTTTGGTTGGGGGCTGCTACATCCAGGTAGTGGGGAAGCATTAATATAAGGCATATATTTTCATAATTTAGGTGACAGACATTACTGGCTACATTTGTAGACCTGTGTAATGATTACAAGGTAGCAGGCAAAAAGTTTTACAAGTTAGGCATTCTGTTATTAGAGTTATTAGATAGCATATAAGTTGCTGGGATGGTTTTGTGATATAAAATTTTGCAACATGATTAACTGATTAACATGACTTTGCAGCATTCTAATACAGTAATTCAAATAATTTAAAATAAGAATGTACATTTACATGTAGTACTTTGTTATTACATTTGGATATCTTGCTGTGGTGTGTTCAAATAACAAAATATGCTTAAAATAATCAAAATATCCCAGCTACAGCTTTATATTGATATCTGGATTAATACTGTGTCAATATCATTCATAGGGACCCTGTTACGGGTAGTATCACTAAGGAAATGGACCCTCTTACCACTGCAGAAGTTGGCACGGGTTTATCCGAGACGCAGAGTCTAAGGAGCCTCTGGTCTTCACCTTTAACCCCTGCAAGGGGGTACTGGGCTTTTTGGCAAGGAGACTCCCAGGTCGTGGCCCTAAGACTCACCCTCCACAAGGTGATAGCTGGAGTGCAGGTACAGGATACAGGACACAAGATATGCCTCAAAACTGCGACGCCGGCAACCCGCGCACAGAGAACTTCAAAGCATAGGCGGCTGAAGGATGGAGAGACGCCACTGGAGCATCTTGCAGGTATGTAACAGACCCCAAGAATTATGTCATAGGGAACCCATGTCCCATCCTAGTGTCAGGAAGAGCACTTTCTGGGTCGTCTGGCATTCACGCGTGGTTCCGTCACGGTCAGGAAAATGTATTCAGCCTCAAATACATCAACTCTCTGCATCCATCGAATGGTAAAATCTTGCCCTATTGGGTGGTTTTATGAAGTCAGGCTCCAATTGATGCGCATGTTAAAAAAAAGCAGAGGAGCTTGCACATACTGTAAACTGCATTAATGAGGTAGAGCAGTAAAAAGAGATATACTCACAAACAAATTATCATAAAAGCTCAACAAAGTAATTCCTTTTTTTATGTCAACGCGTTTCACAGCTCAAATTGTCTGCAGCTTCATCAGGAGAATAGACTATTGATGTATTTGAGGCTGAATACATTTAGTGCATTTGGGGAGCCTTCTCACTATGTGTTTGTGCACAAGAATTTAGTTCACATTTGAAGGGGTATTTCCATCTGTTTTACATCTCTGACACGTGTTACTCTATTTGAGTTATGGTGATTTTTTACTTTACTTTGGATCTATACATTTTTGATAAGGCGGTATTTTGCCATGTGTTGTCTTGTGCTTTTCTTTTTTAGGTTTATGTTCTCATTGGACACTTGGGAAGTGGACACCCATTTCCGTTGAAAAGCTGCATCTATTCACGGACACTGATTTGATTAATTATTCACTCATCATATTTTGAGCGCTACCTTTGATTGTATTGGTTTGTTTTCTCACTATAAAGAGAGTCTACTGACCTTTAATCAAATATAGTATGTGGCAATTGTCCTCATATTCAAGTCTTCTGTTAGTAGAAAATATGAGTACCCAGTCAATAAATGTGGCCTGTGTTTATGGGATGTAAATCTTGTGTGCATAAAGAGTTAAATGCCTGTGTCCATTCCATTCTCCATCCTAAGCAGAAGAACACATGGATTAAAGTTAGTAGTCAAAATAAGTAATCAATTTAAACCTGAAATCAACAGAAAATACAACCTGAAATGTTAAGGGAGTAGAGTGTGAATATGACCATTATCCCAGACTTGTGTTTCTGAAGGAAATACACTCGTAATCCCCTTTAAATATTCTTTGCATATTTAAACAATGCTAGCAAACTATATTCCCCATAAATACAAATAATAAGGGTAGAGAAACTGTAGAAAAGTGTTTAGAAAGGAAAAAACAAGCTTAGTGTGGGTGGAGAGACTGTGAGTTAACATGGGAAATAAATACTTGAGAAAGATATTCAGACAACATGGATGGAGGAGCCGAGATGAGTGACTGGGATAGAAACTTGGATGGAGAAAATGAGAGTACAAATGAGATTGCAATTGATAGAGTCTGTGATGCAGAGAATGATAAAAAGGAGGTCAGGAGTTAATGAATGTAAAGGAGAAGAGAGGGAGAAGCAAGAACGTAGAAGGAAGCATCAGAATGGAAGAATGAAATAGCAAAAAGGATATTACACTGATGGAGAAGTCAGATACAAGGCAGTTGCTTATGGACTATAGGTAAAATGAATTCAATCTCCAGAGCAAGGTGCCGCATTGCCCATTTGTTATATGCGCCACTAGACTTCAAAATGTTTGTGCCACTCACCAAGTTCATTCTTTAAAGGGGAAAATGCAATGAGAGGTGCAAGATGGGCAAATTATAATATTTGTTGCTGAATACAGAAAAAAAAAAAGAGAGGGGGGGGGGTCTGCGTCTTAACAGACAGAAGGAGAGAAGGGCACAACATGATATGGATTTACTATGTGTGAATAAATATAACACTAAGGAAACCAGCATTAACAAAGAGGATGGGGAAAATGTGTCTTGCTGGACAGTGAGCATGAATGAGAAAGAACAAGCTGGAAGAGGGAGGGGGAGCGGACAGGGAGGGGGAGCAGTAAAAGGAGGGGGTGACTAGGAGACAAATTGGAATTGTTGTCTTTAAAACTGCTGTTGCATTGGCAAATCTTTCTTTCTCCCTCTTTTTTTTTTTTTTTTACTGCATTCAATTTTCTCTTAAATTGAGTGGGTTTCCTGCGCTAATCTCGCTCTCTGAGCCTGCTGCTGCAGTGCAATACAAAGGAAGATAGCCGCAGCACACCAGCCCTAGCCGCAGCACACCAGCCCTCTGTATGCTGATATATGGCAGATGTATTTACTGCTTTTCTCTGCTTCATCCGTCTCTGCAAACCCAAGCGGTGTTTGCTGCGGAACACCAGTGTTATTTTACGGTTCCAATCACACATTGTGTCACTGTAATTACCAGTATAGCTGCACCAAGCGCATGCACCTGTGACTAAATATTATTGTATTAAAAATGAAATACTGTATATCCCAGTACCTGTTTGGATTAAGGGTTATACAACATGCAAATCTAAAACAAGGTCCTTCAGCTTCTCTGAATTGGAATTCCTAAAGCCAGTATGGATGTAGTCCTCTGCTGCTGGATGTCATTCATTCAAATGCACAATTAGACTTTCCCCTCCTTTCATTCTCTTTAAGAGCTTAAGAAATCATTAAATAAAGTTTATCAATGCAGTCTTACCCTTAACATGGTTTGACTTACATAGAGGATTCATGCAATAACTACAGCTGTTGCAAAACAATCCACTGTTAAAGCAATTCAACTTACAGATGAACCATGTGTTAAAGATGTACTATGATCTCATATGATATCATACTGTACAGTGATTTTAGGAAACTGTTGTAATTACGTTACTCTGTTCCCCTATCCAGAATTGAGAATCAGGTCCATAGATTTGCTGTAACAAACTGTTCATGGGATTCAGCAGGTGAGGAGAGGCAAAAGGGCACTAGAGTATGCTGTTAATGGGTTATTTAAAGGGGAACTATAGTCAGAATACATCTTTACATATGCAGTACTACACCTTAGTGAGAAGTGTTTCTCCCCAGTAGATGTTTCATGTGACACAGAATGATTGAGTAGGCAGCACTGATAAACTCCTGCACCAGGAAATGTGTGTGACATGTACTGGTCAGTTCTCCATGAAAAGTTTCCCTCCCCCGGACATTTTTGCCCTACTTAGCATATGTGCACAAGTCAGCTTTCCCTCTGTAATCTCCTGCATTCCAACTTATTTTATGCGGCCAAAAGATCAGCACACTGCTTAACCATTAGCAGTCAGGAAGCTTTTTCTTCTCGTGTTGCTTGACTTGTAAAAGAGAAAGGGGAGGGGGTGCAGGAGAGGAAAATGTTAGCTCTCTTTAGAAATAAACTGTGAAACAAACAGCAAGTAATATTTATTCCTTAAATGTTTTTTAAACTATTTGTGTCAGCAATTGGTTTAGTATAAGGAGTTTTATATGTATGTGTGCAGTTATATCAGCACTATAGTGTCCCTTTAAGTTATTGGGGACATTGATAGTTTGGATTTAGAAATATAGATACATTATTTGATTAAGATTTTTCTTTTATTCATTCACTTTGTACTTTGTTCATTGATAAAAATAAATCTATTAACGCTTATATTGTTTGTTTTATTTTACAATATTCTTTCCGCACCTGCATAAAACATTTGAACAGTGCTTTATTAATAGCAGATGCTTCTCCTACCTTTATAAGCATGTCAATGGCTGTAATTAAGCTTGTGGAAGAGGACTATCAATGGGATGAACAGTTTTGGGGTAGTTATCTAAGAATTATTCAGGTTATTTTGAGTCATCTTACTTAAAATAATACTCAAGATTGACCAGGTTTGGATGTTTATAGAGAAAACTATCTGGTTTATTCTGAGATTTTATTTGGGAGACCCACAGCTCCAAATCTAAATGGGCACAGGGAATACAAATTGACCATCTTTTTTTGGCTGTAATCCTAGTCAAGGTCAATACCCACCGGCGCCACCAGGACTAAATTATTTAACCCTAGGTGTTTTTATATACTGTATATTTACAGAAAACTTGCATATGGGTTAGTTACTAAAAAAAAATGTGTTTTTGATACTTCTGAAAGGGACCTGGTTTGTGCAATTTACCAATTATTGAAAAAGACAGACTCACTTTGGTCTAAAGAGAAAAAAAATCAGGAAAAAATCAATTATTTAAATTATTAATTAAGAGCTATTAAACTGCAGTAAAAAGCTGATTGAGAATGACCTTGGAGAAATACAGTGGGTTTTTTTACAACATCAGAAGTGCTTGTAAGTATTTATTTAGTAGATCTTCTGACCATATGATAATATAAATAAAATAGAAATAGATGTATAAAAACATGTTTTGTTGCAGAACAATGGAAACACACTCTTTGTCCTTCTCATTCCTTACTTTGTGCAAAAAAAAAATTATTAAAACCATCTGACGTACACCATATGGAGGACTGAAAGTGAATGTCCCAGGTCTTGTGCATAGTCCCAGGTCTTGTGCATAGTCCCAGATCTTGTGCATAGTCCCAGGTCTTGTGCATAGTCCCAGGTCTTGTGCATAGTCCTTGATATCTTCTTGGATCTTTACATTTGAAGCTATTTTAATTTATGTATTAACAGAATAATATCTATATGTAGCATTCTTGGTAACTTGGGTCCATGCTAGATAAAGCCCAAGTTTATCAATAAGAACACCTTCCCAGGATGCACAGTAGACATACAGTACATATCACGGTATGACACTGTATGGGTGGTGTGGAATAACCTGACCATCCACATGGACATTATGTATTTCTGGAGCAGTTCCTTTTTACAAAGCATCAGTTCACTTTAACACCACATTATTTTTTTACAGCCTCCGCATCACCCCATGAATCGGTCACAGACTGGATACAATCATTATTGTCTTAATGCAGAAGTTCCACAGGTGGTGCTTTTCCAACCTACTAGCAAAAGGTCCTTAGACTAACTAGACTAGATTCCAATATTTTAATCACATGTCAGTTAAGGTGTTGTGCTCATCAGCGTTGTTATAACTAGATATTGAGCAATAGGGACAGTAAACAATTGGAGGAAATAGAGACAATAGATTCTATAACTTCACCCGGTGCATTGAAGTGGGAAGTATGAGCCATGGGAGAGGACAAGAGCTTTATTACATCTCATTCTAATATCCCATTAACCAGAGAGTTGATGTCAATTAACTGTGATTTTTAAATTCACAACTTAAGAACTGAGGTATGTGTGTTTTTTGTATGCCTTAATCTGTAAATATATATATATATATATATATATATATATATATATAATGATTGTAACAAATATAATTTGTAATATTTATATACTCACATTCTTTGATTCCCTCTGGTGTTGATATTTAGAAAATAATCACCCCTCCTCACTTATAAAATGATCCGAGACGATATTCTTGATTCAACCCAATTCATTGTTCTTGGTTTGTATAAGGAGATGATGTCACACTCTGGAATAAGATAAAGTTCGGGTCTTTCCAGCAGCTGTCGAATCCACGATGAGTACAGCCAACAAGACCCGAAGCTGCCAAGGAGTGCGTCGCATTCAACTTACACCAGTAAGGTGAAGCGCTTAGAGGAGGAGCATCACTGGAGCGCTGAAGGAGGTGAGTCATCCATTTTCTTCAGTTTCTGCGGAGCGCCTGAAAGGGGGGCTGTCTTACCAGCACCCCCCCCCCTTCACCGTGCCCCGCAGCAGCTGAAGAAAAAAATTTACATTCGCTTCATAAGACGCACGGGCATTTTCCCCCTACTTTTGAGGGGAAAAAAAGTGCATCTTATGGAGCGAAAAATATGGTATATGTTATATTTTATCCTTAATTAGCTATGTATGCTTATTATCGGTATTTATAAACCAATGACCCAGAACTTTGTTACAGCTATTATTACCTTCCTATCTGTGTATGTAAGTCTCCCTCCGATGTAGATTGTAAGCTCTATGTGACAGGGACCTCCTTCCTCTTGTTTCAATCACCATTTGGCACTTAGAGCAATATATCTTCTTGAAAACAGATGTAGCCCTGGTGAAATCTGGAAGCATCTGGAATATTCCAGATTCAACATTTTTACTAATATATATTTCTTATGTCCCATTAGTAGTTTGGAGCACTCTCTAGTGACATTTATGGGTGTAGTACTTGTTTTTCAGTACATTCAACAGGTTTTTACTGGATTTTCCCTCCAAAAGATAGTGTTACAGTTAAGTCACTCCCTAATATACGTATATATACAAGCATATAATCAATAATGTTGGATTGTACAGCGCTGTGTAACCTAGTGGCTCTTTATAAATAAAAATATACATACATACAATATACATACATACATGGTCTTCTCCAGGTACCTTCAACATAAGTTTCAAATCAGTATTCACAAGGAACAAAAAGTAGTGGCTCAATCATATACTGTATGTAATATAATAAAGCCGACAGTACTCACAACCAAGCACATCCAGGTGCTCTGGGATTATAATGTCCCAAATTGTAGTGGTAAACAGCATTTAGATCCATAGATAAACTCCCCGGCACTCCAGTGGATAAGTAAAAAGATCCTTTATTGAAATGATTAACAATACAATATGTAGAGTAGTACTATTCTCTGCAAATAACCCTAAATGTATTGTGCATCCCAGCACTTAGTCATAGACAGACTGACTCCAACATACTGCAGACAACCGTAATGGGATGCGCTGGAGGAAAAAAAAAAGGGGATGTCCCCTAGCGTAATACAGTTATAAACCAATGCACACACACCAGTGTTTGTTGTTTAGGTGATTTACAATCCTAAGTTGAAAGTGTGCTTGTGAAGGTTTGTTTCCTTGGGATTGCAAGCAGGGGGAGTGTCTAAAGACTGAGCTTCATTTTATCTGTCAAACAAGAACTTAAACCAGGACTTTATTTATTTCCATTTTTTACTCCTACCACAGATAAAATTAGGTGTTTTTCATTTCTTTTTGACTGTTCCAATATTTTTCATTTTTCATCATTGATATTTCACAAAGTAATTCATTATTGAATATTCACAAAGTTACTCACTGAATTGTATTTTTCTAGGGCGCTTACCTAAATCTGATTGTTTTCAGGCATCTTTTCGTTGACTCCAACATACGCACAAAGTCCCTGGGAGTATGTGGGGCATTAAGTCATGTGTATGTTACCACAGGGGTAATAGTTTTTATTAGGCAACATCAAATCTAATGGGAGATGCCAGAGATACCAACATACCACTAAATAGGGGGAAAATATTGATATCATCAATACGGACATTTATTAAGCCCCTTCCAAACATTTTTTTCACTGAAAAGTGTTTGCCTGGTTGTGGGTGAAGAAAAACCCATTCATTCTCTATAGAGATGGTTCTGTAAGTGTTTCTAAATCCATTAATTCTCTATAGAGATGGTTCTGTAAGTGTTTCTAAACCCATTAATTCTCTATAGAGATGGTTCTGTGTTTCTAAGTCCGAAAAATATCGGCGATATCAATGGAAAAAGAGCTCCACTGAAAGCAATGTTTAGTGCAGTGGTATTAATGCTTCGATAGTTATCGATATCAATCATTGTTGATATTGATACATTTTATTCAGCACTACATAAATTAAAGGAAATTGAAAATGTGTCAAAATGAAAATAACAGTGCTAATAGGGGAAAAAACAGTGAAATGGATCAAATAACAGCCAAAAGGTCAAAATGACCTTGATAAATATCCTTCATGACTTTACTGTGATCTAAACAGCATAAAGGTGGAGTCAAACCATGGAATTTGTCAAAGATACGTGGGAAACAGATGTTTCTCTTTATAGACCCACAGTTTATGTTGTGGATGGTGGACCCAGTTCAATATCCTAAAGATGTGCAAAAATTGTTCATTCATTTGGAAGCAAGAAAGTCTAATCCCACATCTGACTTATTATTTTTCTATGATTATCGATTATTATTAATATTATATATTTTATTAGTTCAGAAAGTGAAGAATGAAATTGTCAATAGTCAGTGGGAAGGGTTGGTAGAAAGTATAACACCTATGCTAAATCATCACATTTGATTCTGCCTATTCAGGAGATGAAAGGTAGGTTCCAGAGAGTAATTAAGTCCTGAATATGCCTGAATTTAACGGGAATGAATAATTCAAACCACAAAGCCATAATAATGGTCAGTGCCTCACATTTGCTCTATTTAATCCAGAGATGTACCATTGTTGAAAACAATTGATGAGGTGTACTCCGCCTGGGACTGGCCATTAGGAGAAGGAGAATGTCTTCAAATACAGCAGCTTTTTACTCTGTTGGACTGGTTATGAGACAATTGACTTTATTTTCTATCAATAGAAAGGAGGACAAGTGGGGTAGACTAGGAAATAAAGAGTTGTGTTGATGTTCCTGATTGTGTTATCTTTCTCTCATGTCTTTGCACAAACCCCAACTTGTTTTGGTTCAGTAGGTTAAAGTAGAAAAAAATAAAACAAATAACAAAATAACAATTGTTAATAACAATAACAAAACTGATCTAATTGAAGAGAAGTTTCACAAATAAATCGAGGCCAGCTATCATAAGGGAAATCATATGGGGACTGCTACAAAGGGCTGAATTTCTACCTTCTATATCTTTTGCATTATTTGGTCTTGGAGAGATTTGAGCAGGAACATAAAGGGAATGAAATTGATGTTATAAACATTAAAGGAACAGTATTGCCAAAATTAAAAACAAAAAACAATTTAATTATATATGTTATTTACTAACTTTTACTAAATGCATTTTATTATCGATTAAAAAAATAAATAGAATTCTTACTTGTAATGAAGTGCTATACATCACGTTCTTGTTGTAGACTCCATCTTCATTCTGTGCCAGTGACTCTACAGCGTCCCGATTCTGCAGATCCCCTCTGAGAAACGCAGCCCTCTCCAGCCGCACTGACAGTGAACCCCTGCAACGGCTTTTCCTATGTCACATGGGAGAGCGTGCACGTCATTAAGGGAGGGTACGTTGATGACTTGCACGCTCTCCCATGTGACATAGGAAATGCTGGTGCGGGGCTTCACGGTCAGCGTGGCTGGAGAGGGGATCTGCAGACTCGGGATGCCGTAGAGTTGCCGGCAGAGAATGAAGATGGAGTCTACAACAAGGAAGTGCTGTACAGCACTTATTTACAGATAAGATTTTTTTTTTTTAATCAATAAAATACATTTAGTAAAAGTTAGTAAATAACAAATATATTTTTTTTTTTTTTTAGCCATACTGTTCCTTGAAGGAAG
>WMED01005109.1:0-19907 GCA_019650415.1 Pipa parva
ATAGGGAGTTACAATTTTAAAAGGTATAAAATGTTATAATTTTTTTTAAGGATATTAATGCAGTGATCAGAGAAAAAGAAGAGAAGGGAATGTAAGAGGCACAGCTCTTGGCTGCCTGTTCCAGGGCACATCATGCTGTATTATGTGAATTGTTTCTGTCTTTGCTTTGAATTGCTGCCATCAATATAGCAATAGCCACAGATCCTGCAGAGTATAAAATGAGCTCTACCCATGTTACTAATACCAACATTAAAAAATAACGAGCAAGCCAATAAAAGCAAGTATTTCACAAAATAGCTACAAATATAATAATACAAATTAAGGCAGCACACAAATGTGACTGGTTTACTGGAACTGCTATTGCAAACACACGATTTTCATTGGCTAACCTTAAAATAGGCAGCAATATATTCCTATACATACTTCTGAATTTAAGTAAGTTAAGAATATATGATTGTATGGGGTAGCAAAGGATTCTCTCGGCCCTTGGTCCAAGATGGTGGAGCTATTTCCCCAGAGGTCTCCATTTTACAGAGTTCTATGAAACAGTTCTGCTTGTCTGCTTTGTTACTGGTAAGGCAGTCTCTGTTAAATCTGTTAAATCTCGTTAGGCTAGTCAAATGTACCAAATGTAAAAAGTAAATGATTAATATTAATGGTCTTCACTGGTGTAGTTCATTGATGGCAACCATTTCACATAAAATTGTTGTCTCATATGCAGTATTGCATGGCAAAAGAGCGTTCCCCAGTTAGGGAGACCAGGCCAATGGATGAGACAGAAATGTTACATGTAAAGAGTATATATATATAAAGCATATTTTTCTTATACCTGGAATGCTGACAGGATGTATGCAGAGCATCAGGGACTTTAGAATGCTTCCTCACATATTCCAGTAACATACTTTTAAGGTAATGGGCTGAATAAAAATATATATTCAGTGTGTGTTTATGTGCCTGTGGTAGGGAAATTAAGCTGTAAGTCCCAGGAACTGATGTGAATGGTTAAAGGTCACTGTAAAGCACTACAGAATGTTGTGGCTATATAAATATATCATAATTATAATGTGGCTGCAAAGACATCAACTGTTCCCCTGTGCGGGTGAATTTAAATGGAGATCCATGCTGATTCCTGGTGACCACAAGTGCTGAGCAGGGAAAAGTATTCCACAGAAAGCAAATGAATATCACTTGAGGGGTGCTGTTTGTTTTCTTAGGAATCACTATGATTACTTAAATGAACACAGCATTGTGATGCAATGACTTATGGTATATGAGTATTTACCTCTCTTTTAACTAGGAACTTCTCCCACCCTGAAGCCGTGGACTCTGATACATTGTTGACTGGCCTGTCTGGGCACAGGGAATGATTCTGGTGGGCCTCAACACAAATGTCCACCAGGGCCATTCCCTGTGCCCTATTTAACTCACTCCTTTGCTCTGGCTGTACATCGCTCCCATTATCTCACAGGATGTTGCTGAGCTAAGGACAGGTACTGGCTTAGTTCACAGCACAGCACCAGAGATAGGGCAACACGCAGCCAGTGAAAAGGAGAGAACAGATTAGTTAAGGTGCTGGTGTATACATGTGTGGGTAAGAGAGTGTGCAAGAATGTGCAAATGTGTGTGTGTGCATGTATGAATAAGTGCATGTGTACCTGTATGTACAACTGTGTATGTCTGAATAAGTGTGTGTTTGCATATATGTACAAGTGTGTGCATGTATGTGTAAATGCGTGTGCACATGTACAGTATGTGCAAGTGTGTGTCTACATGTATACACATGCGTGTACATATGTGTGTGCATGTGCATGTATGTATAAGTGTGTGTGCATGTGTGTGTAAGTGTGTGTGCATGTATACACAAGTGTGTGTACATGTATGTATAAGTGTGTGCATGTATGTTTAGGTGTATTTGCACATTTATGTAAAAGTGTGTGTGCACGCGCATGCATATGCAAATGTTTGTGTGCGCATGTGCAAGTATGTGTGTCTGTGCATGTATGTGCAAGTGTGCATGCATGTGCATATATGTGCACATGTGTAAGTATGTGCAAGTGGTTGTGCATGCATGTGCATATATGTGTAAGTTGTACATGTATGTTCAAGTGTGTGTGTGTGCATGCATGTGCAAATTAGTTAGTTGACTGAGCTTATATTATATTTCCCACGATTTTGTAGCATGTAATTTTAAACTACCCTACTACAGTGAAACTGTAATCTGCAGCATTATAATGCACTCGCTTTTTTTTTTTTTTTTTGCAGTGTGTCAATGTATATAACAAAGTTTCCTGATTGTGGTTTTACCATAGCTGCTATTTAGCTATATTGTTACAACTGTTAACATGGCAGAAGTCATGGGAGATTCCATACAAAACCAACATCCCCAACCACATATCCCACTGTCTAAGCATTAATCAATCTCTCTAACTGACTGTGGCAGGACTTCTTTCCCAATATTACAGTCATCACAGGACATAACATTCCAGTCCCCAACCTTCCCTATTCACTTCTTGCCAAAAGACATTTGCTTGTGAATAAGCTGCAAAGGTCTGTTTCACATGTTCTAACTTGGTTATAGTTGACATTTCATCCCTACTTGGCCAAGCTGAATGCCATCTTTTAGAGGTTTGTTGCATGTCAATGTGTGTTTTTCTGCTTTGGGTTTCTTCCTGTAGGGATGATTGAGTTTCGAGAAATTAGGAACTCTCTCCATCTACGTGCAGATGGGTTTTTAAATTCATGTAACAAGCTGTATTTTTTTTTAGGTATTTATATAGAGTGATATCTGATGTACTATACTGGGGAGTTGCCAAAACTTGAAAAAAAAAAACCTCTTCATTCAATGTAATGGGAAACATATGTTTAGAAACACAAAAAAAAAAAGCAGAGACAAAATAGCCTAGCAGAGGTCTACCCTAGCTTTTAGCATATCAAGCCTTTAAATAAACACTGTTGCTGTTTATTCATGGAATTCTGAAAAGCTCTCAAATGAACAGAAATTCCATCCAGGTTTCTTTTAGGATCGGTGTGTAACTGCCACTATATTTAATGCGTAATTATTTTATTTTTGTCCAAAAAAAAATTGTTCACAATTTTAGTGGGTTTTTTTTTTTTTTTTGCGTTTATGGATACTAAAGTGGTCTTTAAATGCAATTTTTGCCGAAATGTCTTTTAACTGCAGATTATCATGTATTTATATTAGAAGAAAAGATAAATAGAAAATACTAGGGTCCTGTCAAAGACAGCTAGCCAGTTGTAATGGTCAGTTTGCAGAAATTGCTGATGAAGCAGCTTGACAATAAAGTTTTGAAATTCAATTAATGTTAGCTTAAGAGTTTATAAGAAATATATTCTCATTTACCCTTTTTTTTCTCAGAGCACAACTTGTACTGATGTAGCGGCAAAGGATCTGATTCTTCCTCCAGCACTAAATTTGGCTTCAATGGAGACGCTGAAAAACAACTAAAAACCCACCACTAAAATCAATTTTGGTTAGACCAAGATTTAGCACAAGAATAAATTTTGAAAAAACGGAATAAACTTGCATGCCACAAATCACCATGAATGACTTTGAAATGAGTCTAGGGAAAATTCATGCTTCAGTAAGTTATCCAAACAGTGAGAACGATCCCGCATCAGCTTTAGTAGGCAATGTCTGTCTCAGTCTCAAAGATATTCATAGACATGTTTCATTCTAGGGTTTTAACAGCTCAGATGAGATCATGTAGAAAGATAGTTATCTTTATTTAAAGCAAATACAAACAATAAACAAACAATGTAAAACTTACATTATGAAAAGGAACTATCAGGGCAATGTATCAACACAGGGAATGATTGAACAGGTCTAGCAACTCATAGCAACCAATCTCCTGCACAAAGATTTCAGAAAGTAAACATCTGATTGGTTGCTTTGGGTTAGCCTGGAGTAATATTTTCACCTTGTTAATATCATGTCCCTTTACATGTAATCCATGGTCAGTTATTTATGCAGAGAACTATACACTTGTGTACAGAGAACTATACAATTCAACACAATTATTAAAATACAGATATGGGAAAGTGCTTAACATAGTACAAGTGGAGAAAAATTACAAGAAAAGAAATCAAGAAAATACATTGCTCTAAGTGCCAGGCCATGATTGAGACAAAAGTATGGTGGCCCCTGCCCTGTAAAGCTTACTTTCTAAATGGGAGGGAGTCTAAAATACATAGATAGGTGGGTAATAAAGTATCAATTCATTAGCCTATAAGTGTCAGATAAAATGAATGAAAGCTATGAAAACCAGTGCTAGTGCTAAAGATATAGGATTTCTGTTTAGCTTTGAAAATATATAGGGATTGTTCTTGGTAGAGAGGTGTAGAATTACAGAGATAAGAGGCAGCAAAAGAGAAGGGTTTTAGATAGGAACAGGCAGTCTTAGTAAAGTGGTTCACAAACGCGATTGGTTAGTGAGGAATGGAGATGACTACTAGGAATGTATGAGCACACATGTGAAAACATGGAGGGAGGAGCAACAGAGTGAAGTGTTTTAAATGTCAAAAGGAGGACACTTTTGAATTGTACAGCGCTGCGTAAATTTGTGGCACTTTATAAATAAAATTATACCTACAAACTGTAGGTAATTTGTTTTTTAACTGGAAGCCATGGAGCAGACAATTACTGGGAGAAAGTCTTTCCTTTCCACTGTTTGCCTATGCTCAGAAAGTAATATGCTACATTTCATGACAATTTTCTCTATTGCTATGACATCGCAATGTTTATTAAATAATAACTGAATTGATTTCACTTATTATGGACAAACTGTGACTTATGGGGGTCATTCATTCAAGTGTGAATTTTGCCTAGCATAGTGACTTCATGTCTGTTCGTATCACTACGATCAGGAAGATGCAAATTCACTTCTTATTCATTGAACAGCGATAGATGCAGTCACATGTGTAGTGCGGCATAGTCAGTCACGCAATAGTAGGATGAGAAGTCATGGGAAGTGAGGCAAATTTCACCAGTGAAGGGCAGTGATGTCAGTCTCATCATATCCCACTCACTGTATATAAGTGAAAAATACTTATTTTTATATGTCACCTTGTGCCTAGTTCATGCTTAGTAGTAGACTAATTTAGTTGCAATCACCATTGTTACTTTTGAATGAATAGTTGCTTTACGCAACACTGGAACCCTGCCATCAACACAATCTGATCTGGTGAAGGCAAACAGATGAATCCAGAACAGTACGCCTTGCAGAATCTGCTCCTTCGACAGACTCCGTCGCATGCTGAATATCCAAATTACCTGTGCATGCTCACACAAATTTATGTGAAGAGCTCCGTAAATCTGCAACTGGAGTAAGCATCAGAATTGGTTGTGAATTCATTACATCGCAGAGTTTGTTGAATAAGCAGAGTTGAGGAAGTTGCGAAAGGACGTGAATACCGGCATTTACATGACTGTTCACACTTTATTGAATGACCCCCAAATTTAATTATTGTGGTGAATTCACTTTGGGAGGCAAATTCACTGTTTGATAAATATGCCCTCGAGGGAAGGGATGTTCGTAGCCACCCTGAAACTTTGTAAGACACTTTGTAGATCTCAGTAAACATTGATATTCCCTGTGGGTTATATCATCATTTGAGTTGGTATTTGTAGTTTAAGCAAATATTATTCTGCACAGAGTGCCTTATTTATCTACATATTTCTGTATAGTGAACCATGTCCACTTCTGCCCGTTGAAACATTAAATCAATAAAATTATTTAGACAACCACTAAAACATCTGTTGGAACAGCTAGGTGGTCATTTTTCCTGCATGTTGCTTTTCTGTTTTGTCATCAAACTATTTCAGACTTTATATTTCCATGTCAGGAAGACAACATTTCACTAGGAACGTAAGAATGATTTTAGAAAACGTTGAAATGTAGCGGCACACAAACTACTGACCACGTCAACTTGAGTTGGTCATATCTACAATTTTATGGGGGTAAAAACAAGTTCAGAAACAAATATTAAATAGTTCTCCTAGTGGGCAAATTATGTTTCTTGTTTTCTTGAACAATGACTTTTTAAGTCTCTCAGACATGGAGGTACACACACACACACACACACACACACACAAAAACACACACATATCTATATGTGTACTTCAATAGACATCCATCCACACATCTTTTTAATTTAAATCCCATAAATGCCTTCTGTTTGTACCTTCATTTATATACTTATTATACTTTTTTGAATGCAGCTGTTTATTAAGGCTCTCTCTATATATATTTATACATTAAGATAATCTATTAAAAACATACATTTTCCTTAACTATAAATGGCTAACATAATGTTAAAAAAACCAAAAAAGTTGGAAATGAAGAAATGGCCAACTAACATACATGTAAATGATCTGTTGTGAGATTTTAAGATTTTTTCAAATAAACTGTGACTAATGTCTGATAGGACCACAATCTTCATTCATACTCTAAAACTTCATATACATTTTATAGTACTATAAACATATACATGCCATTATAAATATGAATATTGAAACAGCAGCTCTTGCAATTGTGGGTGCCAGTCCTAAACAATTTTGGTTCCAGAACAATACCTAATAATGGTGATTATGTCAAGAACTGTCAAGAACTCATAAAGAAACCGAAATAAGTCACATTCTATTTTTGTTTAGTCTGGTTGGAACAAATTTGTTTACAAAAGGGGGAAATTAGTAGGGCTATGTAGTCATTCTGTGGTCTAATATCGCAGGAGTGGTTTCAATAGGTTTTTATTTTTAGAACTTATAAAATCAGGAACAGCTCATAAGTTATTGAATACTATGAGTTAGAAAGTTTCTATTTCAAATTTATTTAAATTGTATTTACAAAGGATTCATATCCTTTTTTTTTTAGAGTCTTTTAGAACTGATTTCGAGTCTGCAAAATGTTTTGTTTTAATATAGAGAGTTCAGACAACCATAAACATTCTACTCAGTTTCATAGGTGTTTAGATACAGTGATTACAAAGATCACTGCGATTCCTTTTACAGTATGTTGTCCATGTGGATCACATGGATGTATGTCTAAAGATTGGATATTGCAAAGTTAGTGTAAGTTTTAAAAGCATCAATGTCAGACAGCAGTAAATGTGGTAAAAAGAAAAATACTAACACAAGAAATAATGAACAAAACATTCAACTTTAAATATAATGTTTTACAAGTACTGTGTAGGAGTAACTGCCATGAAATCCAATAGAATTTTTTATATTTCTGGCATTACTGTTTTTTTGGTCATTTAAATACAATACATCAACATATTATGATGTGTTAATAACATAAAGGCTGCAAAAAAAATGTACTGTCATATTTTGTGTTATCTTAACTCACTGGGTTTATTTATAAGGGATCGTTAACTCTATTCCCATATTTATGATTAATTCAGATCCATTTTGCCTGAATTTGATTATCAATTAGTCAAATATATTCACTTTTTTATCAAAGATCAATAAACAAAATTTGATGACTATTGAAATAAATTGAAAAAAAAAACAAACATCCAAAATCAAGTTTAACACTTAGTTAACACTGTGATAAAAATAATCACAGTAATAAATTATCCCCAGTGATATTTTATTGTATTGTATTATTGTATTCTTTTTATATTATGGTATCTGCACTTGCACTTTACTTTGCCTACTGGTTTTTGTAATTTATATTCCTATCTCCATTGTCATGTATGCTGGAGAGATGAGAAACGAAATTTCAATCCTTGTATGTGCTCATGTACATATGTAGAATTGACAAATAAATCTAATCTATCTATCTATCTATCTATCTATCTATCTATCTATCTATCTATCTATCTATCTATCTGTATCTATCCTTAGCACTGCAGTGATAGCAACCACTATTTTTGGGGCACTCTATTGTGGGGGTCTATAGGGACCTGCTCAAGGAAGTTGGAGGGATTGTAGGAAAATTTGGAGGGATTGTACGTGTTTAATTTTGTTTAACTCTTTGATAAAAGTCTTGTGTTTGATGTTTGATGTTTGATGTTCCATCAAAAAAAATTTGAAAAATCAAGACATATGACCTTCCAAGCAGTTTCATGAGGCATTAGATCTCTGCATAATCTCCACTTAGTACCTGAATACCTTTAAGTACTCCTATTTGGGATGGACTGACTCTCTAAATCAAATTCTACCTTGACATATCTCTATTTCACCAAATATTAAAATTAACCAGCCAGATAACATCCACCTTGAGGCAGGTGTTTAGAGACTAGTAAACAATGATTCCATATCACACTAGGTTGAATAAATGAATCCAGTACCCTAAGCTAAAGTGTGTTCCAATCATTTCCTTACTCGGTGGGGGAATCTCCCTTGAGTCTTTTCTCACACTCACTCTCCTTAAGTGGCCAACTCCTTCTTAATAAAAAAAAGAATTCTAAAATCTTAACCCAGAGAGCCTACTAGATTTGTTTCAATACTTCACCTTTTTTGTTCCTTTTTGTTAGACTGTTTCCAACACAAATTTGAAAATTGAGTGTTGGAGAAATAAAGACTTTGTTAATGATGGTCTGAGACCTTAGAGGATTCAAAAGACCTTTTTTTATATATAAAGTGGTACCAACATACAGTGATAGGTTGGAGGGAGTCTAGTAAATACATTTAATATGACCAAGTTACACTAAATTGTTAGATTTAAGAAGAATTTGAATATGGAAATCACTTGATGTCTTGTACAATGAAGATAACATGCTTTTTAGTAAACTGCCATTTGAAAACTATGTCCTATTTATGTATTGTTTTGAAGAAGAAGATTTTCAGGTTTTAATCTGTCAAACAGCTCCCATTATTTCATACCATTTAACTTTAATTACCTTATTCTGTTTCTGGCATAAGACTTATCTTATTTAAATTAAAATTGAAAGACATTGGGTAATATAATACATGCTGTGATTTTCTTTGAATTACTCATTTTCTTTTATCATTTTTTTCACATATCATAACATGTCATTCTTAAATATGTACTGCATTTTTAAATTAATAGCTTAAAGGGGAATTATACTTTATTATCTGATGTCCTGGTCTAGTGCCAAAGCATTAAAATAATGATGATAATACATAATAGCATTTAAAAGTCCAACCTTGTGAGTCAGGATAGAACGGAATTAACAATAGTTTCTGTTGTGGAAGCCTAGGAGCCTTTCCATAGCCTTTGTATTGTCCTGAATGCTGCCCAAGATCTCTATACACCTTTGATATCGTTATTTTGAGGCATCACAGAAGTTGGACAATATTGTTCTGTGACATACATAGAAAACATGAACAATTCTGAACCACAATTTTCAGCAGTACTAGGATTATGAATTCTACTATTACACATAAATAGTATAGTTTTAGTAATAGTTTTTTAACAGGGAGGGGGATTTTTGTTCACTCTGATAAAATACTAATCTCCCCATTAAATGGGAACAAAAGATTATTTTATCTAGGGGTGATTCTTAGGCTAGGTGTATTATGTGCATACGCTGGGTCCGGAACACTGTGTGTTGCATTTTTTGGCCGGAACATGATGATACACCGCACTCAAAATGCGATCACATAGGAAGAGCCGTGAATGCCGAGGGAGCATTCACACTGTCGCTGTTAAGTACAATAGAAAAACACGCCGGAGCATATTTTTTTCTTTATTTTTTTTTCAAACTAGCGTATTATGCACTGCACATAATACACTAGTGTGAACCTAGTCTTAAGGTGGGAGATACTTACCAATTGGGTTTTTACTCTCCAGTGGTGCCTCCTCCTGTCACTATCCAGCAGATATATTCTGCTCTGCAAAGCTCTGCTATCCTCTTTACTTCCTGTTCAGACTCACTGAGGTGAGCATGCTCAGAAGCAGTTTTACATCAAAATTCTGTTTCTGAGCATGCTCACCTGACTGAGTTGGAACAGGAAGCAGGAAGTGAACAGGATTGCAGTGCTTCACAGAGCAGAAGATATCAGCCTGATAGTGAAAGCAGGAGGCAGAGCTGGAGAGTAAAACCCCAATTAGTATATCTCCCCTCTCTTCCCTTTATGAATCACCTCTAGATAAAACAAGCTTTAGTTTTTCCCTGTTCCCAGAACTAACAAAAATGTTCAAAACTGGGGAATTGCTGAGGCAGAAGATGTCCGGTCTTGTATTTATGCCTGACACCATGATTATATACATTTGATTATAAAGTGGGTAATCATCTTGAATAATTTGATCTCTGTTGGAAATAGTTAATATTCCAGCGGACATGTCCAGTCACTTTAAACATCACCATACTCACATAATATTTCCATGAATGACAATAAGAAAACCAAAGTTAAACCATAATAATACATTCCATGTAGTACTGTCAGCACTAGATATTAAGACATCTAGACATACTATAGTATTCTCCAAAAACTAGATTCCTACCAGACACTGACAAAACTCATAAATGTTGATTTGTTTAATTATACAGAGGACTGACAGGCATTAGATTTCCCTTTCCTGAGGACATAACACCAGCTCGGGTATATTATCATTGGTTTGGCTCTCAGCTTTGTGGCATTATTTTGCCAAACTATTTTACTTGAAGCTGTATCTTTCAGATGTCATTGAAAGGTTGTGGGTACCTTTTGTCTACCATATGAAATCAACATGCCTACACATCGTATTTTTGGATCATTATTGCTTAATTTATTTAGAAAGGATGTCGAGCTTCGGATAAAAAATCCAGTTTGCTATTTCAGGAAGGGAGAAAACATTCCTGGTTTCTGTCTATCTCACAGAGTTATGCAGAAAGAAGTTATTGGAGGCATTTAGCAAGTCAACTAGATGGCAAATGAGCTTTAACAGAGACAATGTAAAGTTATGCCTCTTAGGGCTAAAACTTTAATAACATCATACACCCTTGGTGGGTTAAACTGAGTAAAACTATAACAGAAAGTACTTTGGGAGGGCTATGGATTATAGACTAAACTAATCATTCAATGCCGGTCAGCAGCTTCCAAAGTTAGCCATGTTCTCTTGTGTATTAGAGAAGGAATTGATTCAAGAGGAAAAAATATATATTTGTGCCACTGTTAAATTTATTGGAAAGGCCTGTTTCAATATCTCCTAGTAAGGAGCAGTGAATTAGCGACTATAATAGTCTATTGGCACAAGGTGGAGCATATTTACCCCCAAATTTGAGGTAACATCCTGGTTGCCTGGATACCTTTGTTTCTTCCAGTAAAATTTAAGGTGACCAGAATTGGTATATATTGAGATATAAATAGTCTGTTTATTTTAGCATAATGTCTTTTTGCCTGTAACCTCCCCTCCTGAACATAGTGTTGCTGTAGACTTGATAAAGGGAGGATAGATCTCTTGAAAGCTCGTATAACTAAACTGACTGTTAGTCCAATAAAAAAAGGTATCACTGAATACTGCAATACTCATTTTTTTCCTTTTGCATATGTGGACTAACATGACCAATATATCCTAACTTTTATATATGTATATATACATATATATATATATATATATATATATATATATTTTTTTTTTAACACACACACACACACATATATATATATATATATATATATATATATATATACATACATACATGTAGTTATTTCTTTTTTCAAATGTATATTTTTTGCAAAGCTTCAGAGTTTATTCTTTAAAAACCCTAACATAGAAACCACCAAACTGCTAGACTCTCTTTAGAGATTGTTTTTAGCAATCAGTTCCACTTTGCTGATTTCATTTTATGCTTCACTTCAAGAAAACATACAGCGATAAAGTCATGAACAGTATTTAGCAATGAAAGGATTCTTTGTTTAATAAAAAAAAAAAGGCATGGATTTTCCATAGCAATAAAATAACTGAGCACATTTCTCATGGTATCCACATGCTGCGGCACTTAAACTGTATTTATAAGGACATTTGTTTGGGTAATTCATTTCTAGAGTCCCACACGCTGTTCCAGTCCTTGTTGTTTTTTTACACTGAATTTTAAGATTTCTAAAAAAAAAAAAAAAAGCCACTTAATAAAGGAATAAAACAGTGTACTTTAATTAGAATATCCATCTGTATATTGCACGTTTAATCATGCTTAAAATAAACTGTCATTTCATTTCCACAGATTAAACTAGTCCAGCCTTGTTTGCTGTAGAATATATGACTTTTTCATACAATTGTGTAGTTTAGTATTATGCGCTCTGAGTAGACTTGCTTTCCCTGGCTCTCATTTCTCTCATGGTTTCTCCTTTATTTGTTCCTAATGTCATGATTTCCGAATGCGCTTTTCTTTCATACAAAAATGTAAAGTAAATCCTGTTTTGTGATGACACCATTTGACTCCATTGCATATTATTTTCTGGCACAAATAACAGACCATTAATTCCTGTGTATCCTTTATGCTTGCTTTCCCTCTTTGCGGGCAGGGTCGACCCCAGTAGCAGTGGGATCATCGGATCCCAGTCCGGGTGCAGGCGCTTCTAACAGACCTGAGCGGGCCCACCTGGAAGTTTGGACCTTCTCTTCTGGCATTGCATGTGATGTTATTATCAGTCATGTGACACTGTGGAACCAACCGTAAACCACTCTTGCCAGTCTGACACTGCTGGTGACAACCCTCTTTTATTTGTTAAGTAAACCAGCATGCAAGTGTAATTCTATTAGTTTCTATTGATCCATAGATAATACACATCCCCAGAAGTGCCCCAGAAAGCCAAATTTATAAAAAGATGGCTTCAAACAGCCACAAAGTAATACAATTCAGGAGTTTCCTTCAAAGATAACATTTTTACAATTACAGTTTAGGAATAACTGCCATGTCAGTCCAAATGCCTAGGTTGGTGTTACTGGTTCTTTCATAACTTTATTTCCTTGATGTCAATCATGACTAAAACACTACCTTTAGGTAGAACATGGAACAACAACTCTGTATCACCTTAATAGATTGTACAATATTTACAGTAAATCCTTGCTGAGTCAGTATGTTCCCTTTAATCCCAATGCACTGCTTTGAGCAATGACTATCAAACATTCCAATAAAATCTAACTACAGAATTCCCATTTTTAGTATACTATTTATAAAATCATAAAATGTAATCATTTGCTGTACTGAATGGCAGTACAAATTACCAAATTTAATTCACTTAGTGACCACGGACTCCATCAGTAGGTAGACAAGTGATTAATAATTATTTGTAACATTCAGTGCTATATATGGTTTCTTTTAACCTTTTCCTATCCAATAAAGTTTCCTGTTCCTCCCATTGAAATCCTAATATTTTTGGCGAAAAACATGAAATTGGAAGTTTCATGCAATATCAGTGAATTTTATCAAAGAAATTAGCAGGACTTACGATAGAGGAATGCGTCTTTAATATTGATGTCCCCTGCCAGGGGACCAAGGATTGGAATGGAATTTTTGGAATGTCCCCCTCTAGGGGACACAGGATAGGAAAAGGTTAATATTTCCACTTTCTTATAGCCCAGGACAAAAGGATGCCATTTAAATGTCACAATATTTCACTGCTTCAATTTGAGATTCATTTTGAATTGAAAGTTGGTGTTCACCTTAAATGTTGCTGTTACCATGTAGTAGTTTTAGTTATTGTATATGCAGTATTAATTATATCTATAATATACATATTAACAGTTTGCTTTTTTCCCTTCTCAATATATATGTTACCTTCACCTCTGCCTACCTATTTTCCAATGTGTTCAAATTATCTCTGGTCATTTAACTCTGCATAGGCTGGCAGTGATGCAAAGCCAATAGCCTAAAGAGCAAGTTATCAGTATTTTCTAGCATTGAGGGATCAGGGAATTAGTTAATTTGTGGATCCTGGAACATAATTAGTAAATAACTAAGAAAGAGAAATCACATTATATCCTTGTTTCAATCACTATTTGGCACTTAGAGCGATGAATCTTTATTATGTTATGCTTATAATTAATTCACTTGTACTATATTAAGCACTTTCCCATGTCTGTACTATATTCATATTGCTGCACTGCATAACATAGTACATACATACTTATATACATACTTACATAAAGCAACAGTTAAAACAAGTACTTGGCCAAACACAAATCATTGAGACAGGTGTTTAAAATCAAGCACACAAGTATGTAATCTCCATAGATAAATATTGGTAATAATATGGGTTATACCAGCGTTTCCCAAATGGTGGGTCGTGACCCGGTACCGGGCCACAAAAGCAAGATGCCGGGTCACGAGAGCACGTATGGGTTTTCATGACTGAAAACTAGTAATGGACTTCGTGCAGGCACCGCTCATGAATATTCATGAGGCGGCTACTTCATGACGCAACACGCATTGTACGCCTTAACACTAGTAAGCCTTACTAGTTTTAAGGCGTACAATGCGTGTTGCATCATGAAGTAGCCGGCTTATGAATATTCATGAGCAGTGCCATGCGCAAAGTCCCTTACTAAGTGGGTCACGAAGGATAAGCACAAAAATAACCAGGCCACGGAAAAATAAGTTTGGGAAACGCTGGGTTATACTAAATAGCTCAATGATCTTAAATCTGGCATTGTCATAGGATGGCATCTCTGCTACAGGTCAGTTGTGAAATTTCTGACCTGCTAGATGTTCCCCCATTAAATGGGGGAAGTGAATGAATCTAGGAGTGACATCACATGTTGTGGGGCATGTAGAAATCACCAGTCCTCTGTTGCATCACTTACTACAGAGTTCCAAAATGCCTCTTGCAGTGACATCAGCACAAGTTCATCAGAAGGTTCATTAAACTAGGTTCCACGGTTGTGCCATACCACACCAGATCACCTTTCACCATGCCATTTGTCAGCTGTTGCAGTGTAAAGAATATTACTACTTGATTCTGTTTGAAGCAATATAAATCTGTTATCTGGAGTATTAAATCATAGTTTACTGCCCAGCAGTTTTATGGATGAAACTGTATTGGGTGGTTAGCAGATGAAAGCTACCTACATGAATGTATAGTGTCTTCTGTAAGAGTGTGGAAGGAAGGATAATGGTCTGGATTTCATTTCACGGTTTGGCCCAAGACTCTTACTTTCATTTAGGGAAATGTTAGTGCTACTGTAACAGTTTTGGGGAAACTTTTTCCTGTTTGAGCACGACTGTTTCCCTGTGCACCAACCCTGTCAAATACCTTTGTGAGCCAAACATTATTGTCCAGTGCCTGGTCTTCACAGATGTGTCTTGGCTGAATGGGCACAAATTCCCATGATTTTGGAATGAAATGTCCAACAAGCTCATATAGCTATAAATGTCAGGTGTCCACATACCTACTACATTTTGGCATTAGCAAAATATATCTTATCATTATAACACATTATTGATCATAAAAAATGTAAAGAAAGTAATGAGGCATCATGATTCTTTCTTTCCTACTGTGGGATTGAACTGCTTGTAATGTTAGATGCTTCATAAAAAGACAGATATCCTAGTCCTTAGTCAGATGTTTGACAGTATAAATATCATAATAAAATAATCAAAACCACAAGTTAGATTTTTGATAGACGGCCTTGATATGGTTAACAATATCCACAGCCCTTCAGTATTATTGGAGATTCTATAATTAGAACCAAACTAAAACAGCTGGTGTTTAACTTGAGAAAAAAAAAAAATCTGTTTCTAGTTAAAAGTAGATGTTCTTTGTATTTGTCTGTTTTGTTTTTGTCAAAGTGCCACATGGAGTCCAGGCTGTTTTATATTTATCATTTATTTAAAAAAAAAAAATGAATTTACAGTGTTTTCAGGGTGCTGAAATTGATCATTTAGAAAATGGTCAAATACGTTTAAAGCTTACAGAACCGAGAGACAAAGAAGAATTCAGAAAGATATATATATATTTTTTTTTTACTGTAGAGTGGGTGAGTGTTTTCAAAGAGTCCTGGATGTCGGGAAATGACTTCAGTTTGTTGTGTAGGTGTTATTGTGTATGACATTCTAAATGTCTGCAGGCGTAAGGGTGGTGCTCTTATTTCAGTTTTCAGTTTCACATTTTATGTTTGTGCTATATCTACCCCCCCCAAAAAAAATGTACTGAGCACCTGGTTTAAATATGCATTCAGAGAACTTGCATTTTTAAGAACTAAATGTTATTTTTCTATAAATGTTATTGCCACCTCATACTGCTTCACACTCTTTAATGAACTTCTGACTTAGGTCACACTGGCTGTTTTGTAGCTGAGCTGTTTTTAATTAGGCTTATTATTGTCTCTGGTGCAAAACAAATATCCCATAAAAAAATAAAATGTACCATTTTTCCAGCTCAGTTACAAACCAGCATGTGGCGCTGACCTTTTCCCTTATTTATCTAATGACAGTTACCTACTATTATATCTTAAATATTTGCAAGCGTCCAGCTCAAAATGCATAACTTGCCTCCCCAAATCATGTCATGTCTTGTGACTAATGTGATCATACAAAATTTTTTCCTAGTATAAAATGATTTTAAAGGAAATGATGGAATATTGCATCTTCCTAAACATGTAAAAAGCTAAGCAAAGTCATTTCCTTTGAAACTGCATATCGATTAATTGACTAACTAATGAAGGAATGCACCAACACTGCAGCATGCTACAGGTCCCTCGCAAACTTACCTACTGAGAATGTTTATTACTAATGTCAATCAAGAACACTGTAACCAGCTCACTGACTGGCATACAACATTTAAGGGGGTTATTCACTTAAGTCCAAATTGTTGAGGATAGGTGCAAATTCGCCAGATAAAGACAGTCGTAATAGGCTTCTACTGTCACAGTCGCATCTTTATAATGAGAATATTGTCGCAATTGCGACTTTATTATGGGAAAATTGTTACAATCTTAACTTTAAAAATTTGTCGTGACTTTACAATGGGGAAATTGTTGCAGATTTGCTATGGGAATCCACTGTTTGAGAATTCGACAGTCGAATTTGCACCTTAGTGAATAACCCCCTTATAGTGGAATGTGAACCCTGTTTAGCTCTATATATTTAGATTTCATATAGTTATTTGAATGGTACTTTTTGTGCAACATTATTTACCTTCAATGATTCCATTGTATGCTTTGCTGGTAGGTGAACCAAATGTAATATTTTTTTTTTCCTAGACATAGTCACTTCATAGAGTCAGGAAGTCACAGGAACCCAGTAAGGAAAGCCGATGTCAGCAGGCTGGAGCAGATTACTTATACATGTGGGATCCTAGGAATCCTTATAAACAGGGCAAGGCATTGTGGGGCATATTTAGATGTGTTCATTCACAACAATTTACCACTTCTCCAACTCTGTATATTCAGCAAATATCACTATTTCCTGTATGGTGGCAAACTGTCTTACAGGCATCAACTCCACATTATGTTGTCCATGTATTTTATCACCACTTTCACTGCAAATGCAACAACCCTTTCAGTATTCATCATGTTGGGAAGGGACAGTTGGCGAAGGTGTACAGGCATAAATTAGAGCATTTAACTTCACCAAATGAAAATTAAAACTTGGGGTGCTTACAGCAGATTCTAGTTATTACTCTGATGACAACAAAAAGATTTGGTATTGTGCCAACTATATTCCAACATATGCTAAGAATTGTCTGCCATTGAAATGAATGTAAAATAAACAATTGTACTTTATTCAGCTATTTTTCAGGGACAATACTGGCACCCAAAACACAAAATAATTGTGAAATTGCTCTTTCTTATATTAATATATGCTTATTGTCAGAAATGAATATAGAAAGATATAGTTATATTGACGAATGAAATCTCTGTACTACAATACACAACTGCTGCTATTTGCTTGACTAGGCTCAGAAGGTATTACTTGTCAATTTGCTAAAATTTGTGCCATCACTGCAACAGAATCTTGTTTAATGAATATGCACACATGCCCACTTTAATACAGGTGAAACATCACTTTAAAGGACGAAATTTATTACACTCGGAAAGACCCAGACTCAGTTTACCGAGATAAATGTTCTCGTAAGATTTTTTTTTTTAGATTTTGAGATCGAGTTTTTTTATCTTGATTTTTCTAAATTTTCGATAGAAAGGTAGCCATGCTACTAATGTAAAGTATGGCTACCTTCCCATTGAAAAAAATTCTAAAAATCAAGATTGAATAACTCGATCTTGAGAAATCTTGCAAGAACAATTCAAAGTTTCTCCCGGTAAACTCGGAAAGACGGCTCTGGGTGGTTTTAATAAATTTTAGTGTGGCAAATTCATAGCGGGAGGCAAATTCATTGACCAAATCAATGATAAACATGTCCCTCAGTACGTTCAAAATGAATGCTTATTTGCTTGTGAATTATAAATATACATAATATACACCTATATTTCTATAACTACTGTAAGAGGCTGATATATTTCAAAATAAATCATTACAATTTTTGTTGCATGCTGCCTTAAAATACAAAACAAAAAAAAACCTACCATCTTTGATAATTAGTATAGCAATACTAATATTTAAAGAGTTACTTTGAGATAGTTAGTCCATGTATATCTGTCACATATTGCACAATGATGTCTATTTTGCTACTAAAAAACTCTAATCATATTAAACAATACTTCCAGACAAACAAAAATATTACAAATATTGTGACGTGTGAAGTTTTTAATTTGGATTGTAAAAATAAGAAAAACAAGCTTGCTTATTGGAAGGTTTAATAAATACACAAATGAGTCCTTTTCATTGTTTACAGAACAGAAATAAAGAAAGAGGCCTGAACAGTATCTAGTATCAACATAAAAATCACCCAATATATCTCTGGCACTGTGGCAATGACCTCTTTTGAATAGCTGACCCCAAAGACCTAGTTTGATGGAGACTGCCTGTTGAAGGTTGAGGAGTCGAGTTCAAAGAGGTCCTACTAAGCTCGAAGGAGGCCGAAACAGTCATTAAGGACTAACAAACATGTTCCAGATGAAGAGAACATACTCACACTAAAGGAAATTATGTAGCCAAGGGGCAACCAAAACCTCTGCCCTCCCTCATAAAAGGACAAAACAATAGGAGCCATTGTATGATTAATGGGGAATTCCTGGACCACAAAACAAGAGTTCTGTGCTCTGTGTTGTTTTTTTTCTCTTTAATTGTAAAGGTCAATTTATAGAGTTCTGCTACCTGTCCCCTGATTTATGATGTGCTAATTTCATTCTTGAAAACAAACCCCCTAAACTCAAAGCTGTTTAGTTAAAAGAGCGCTTTTCATTTTATTACTTTGTTTTCCAGAAATGCATTTTTGACTTTTAACATTGGGATATTAGCTTCCGCTGGAAGAGACCGAGGAGGGAACTGGGAAATGGAAGGTGACAATTCAGTAAAAGCAGATTGTTTTTTTTTTGTTGTTCATTTGTTTCTAATTGTTGTAAACATGCTGAAAACCGACAAAGAGATGTTATACATATTATAGACCAACTTTCTCTAAATAGGTTGATTATGTGTAAGACCGTGATTGTATCCTGGCAATCATTTTCATTCATGCAAACAGGAAGTTTCTTATTGTTATTGTTACTGACAGACAGAAACTTAGCTTTCATAAGAATTCACAAAATAAATGCTTGAAATACACAATACAGGGCAAACACAAATATGTTATATTTGTCTTTCTCTCTGTACAGAAATTGAATATGAATGTTAGTTATGCTAACTGTTTTTGGCTGCTGACAATTAAAACTAGAATATATTATACAGATACACAGTAACAACCTCCTATAATATATATATTATTATAAAAGCATATTACTATATAATAGTAGGTCATGAAGCAGTTTTTGTTTCCCATCTTCAAACACATTTGCTTCAATCTCTTGCCTTCTTCTATACTAATGAGGGTTAACTAAGTGTTATTTACATTTTTATAGGTTACATTTGTTAGATCTATGTCTTTTTTTATCTAAATGACTATG
>WMED01005110.1:0-19905 GCA_019650415.1 Pipa parva
GGTTGAATTTTTATTAAAAAGTTACTGAATCGATTTTAAGTCACTGAATCGTTTCGGATCATTTTAAATTAACGAAGATTGTCCTTGAATCATATCGGCAGCCGTGAATCGTGATACGAATCGAATCGTTGTTAAAATGAATCGTTACACCCCTAGTAAGTACAATAGAAATGCGCATGTAGAAAATACACCAGACTGAAATACGCAGGCATATTTTCTAGATGTGCCTTTCTAAATTATACGGATGCATATTTATGCCTAGTGTGAACCTAGCCTAAATGTACTGTCTTATCTTAAGATATATTACATCATCTTGCTTGAATTCTGATAAGTTGATTATATGGCAAAGTATTAAATAATAATAGAGCCAAACCAGCTTCATCTGTTTGTTTACCTCTTAAACAAGTGGCTACTCTAATCTAAAAAAGAACCATGTGAGGTTAAAAAATATTGTATATGTTAATGCAATAAAATATATCCTAATTACCTAGTAATCTGTGAATGTTCAATGATCAATTGAGCTACATATTCCTTTTCTTGTACAACAGGGAAGAATGACTTCTACCTTATCTATATCAATAGACATTCTTACACCTCTTGTCTAAAATATCTTTCTTTTATCTGCGGCTTCGACACAGGTGCAATTTGTTTCCTATGTGTCCGTATTCTATATATTCAGTATGTTTGCCTGTTTTTCATTTACAACTGTCAAAGATGTCCAATTCTTTTTATATACTGTATATGAACATGCCAACCAATCGTAATTTGTTATGTGCAGATGAACAGACCCAGTGTTCTGAAGCATGTAATGATTATCTCTTCAGGTAGTCAATAAAAGTGTCAGCTTTAAACTATGTTTGTTATTTAATATATACCAAAGGTGTTTTTTTTCTTTCATATATCTACACAGTGCTATCTTTTACACTCACATTACAGCCACAGAAACACCATAATAAATAACGTTGTTCTCTGTTCAAAACTCTAGATAGAAATCCATGAGACTTCCTGCTTCAAATGCACAGTGCAAAGCAGTTTAAAGATATCTTGTATACAGGAATAAATGTAACCACCAAAGGTGACTTCCTGCTATGGAATAACTTGTAGTCATCACCGCAGTACTGTAGAGTAACTTACTATTTATACTATTTAGAGAGTTAACTGGTGCAAGTGCAAAAAATGGTTTTACATACCAGTCCATGATTTTATTTGTAGCTTTAAACTCCTTAACAGCTATGTTCAAATACTTAGAATAATGGTTAAATGAACAGAAAAAAAAATGTAAACATGGATTTAGCAGATCTTTAAAATGCAGATTTATTCAAGTCATTAGCTTAGTTCAGGGTGGAAGACAGGATTCTCAGTGGTGCATATTTTTCTGTAACACCCAGATATTGGAAATGAATGGAGAGCTTATATATCTTGTCTATGTTAATATTGCATCAGCAATAAATCTTTTGCTAAAGATGGAAAAAGAAATGAAATGAAGAACATATTGCTCCTATTGATGTGCTGTATTCATAAAAATCATGATTAAAAATGATTATGGGAAATGCACTATATATACAGTATATGTAAAATGTTTTGAAGGATACTTTGGGGGTCATTCATTAAAGTCCGAATTTGCCTTGCATAGTGACTCCACCTCTGTTCTTGTCAATACAATTAGGAAATCGTGAATTCATTTCTTCCTATTCATGAAGCAGCAGACAGCGACAGATGCCGTCGCATGCATTGTACAGCTTAATCAGTCGCACTATAGTAGGATGAGAAGTCAAATGGAGTGTCAAACAGAGTCTGATGCAGTTCCTGGCTTAGTGCAGTGTAGTCACTCGACCAGTAGTAGCATGTGGAGTAGTCATGCATGCTGTTGTGTATGATGTAGTCATGCATGCTGTTGTGTATGATGTAGTCATGCATGCTGTTGTGTATGATGTAGTCATGCATGCTGATGTGCGTTCCATCAGTGGAGCTAGAGTGAGGGCAGTAATATGTCCTATTTGCTCTATTAAGTGAAAAAATATCACTTTTCTATGTCATCCTCTTCCTACTTCATGTTGTCACTTTGTTTTATTGTAACTTTTATATCTTAAAGCCCTTATTACCCTTCTGTGTGTGTATGCAAGTCTTCCTCCCATTTAGACTGTAAGCTCTACAGGGCAGGGATGTATCCTTGTGATATTACACTTGTATTGTGTAATGAACTTCTCCCATGTCTGTATTATATTTGTACTGCTGAATTGTACAAAACTGCATACATATGAGGCGCTTTATAAATATAATTATCCATACATACTTCCACAGACTCTGACGCTTGAGAAATAGCCAAATTATGGGCTCATGCAAAGTAACGAGAAGAGCTTCATATACTTCTGTGACCATTGAAAGCATCCAAATTAGATTCAAATTCATTACATTGAATAGTCTGCTGAATACATAAAGATCGGGGAGTGGCAAATGGAAGCAAATTCAGACAACTAGATGGCCATTTGGACTTTCATAAATTGGCCCCATATTTCTTCTAATTTAATAAATCAGAACCAAAATTGTTAGAAGTATAAACCAGCAAAATTATTATTTCCTTACAGATATAATTTGAAGTGACAAATTCTAGATACTGATTTTTTTCTCCTGAAGAAGCCAGACACCAGCGTAGGGTGGGCGAAACATGTAGAGTACTACGCCATACAGCGGACAGGTACAGCATACCGTTTATACATTGTGATTTACAAAAACGTTGACATTGTTTTGATGTATGCTTAAAAGTACCTGTCTGCTCTTTTTCTTTATTATCTGATACAGCACTTAGAAAGTGAAAAGTCCTATGTGGGGTAGTTAAACACGCTTCATCATAGTCTAGTGAATGTTTTATATGTATGAGACCCTCCCCCACTTTTGAAAAAATTCCCAGTGTGGAATATAAGGACTTACACAGAGTGTTGTACAGGAAGATGTTGTATTTTAAAGTCAATATTTGTTTTTAAAGAGATATTTTTATGTTTGAATACAATAATAAATACATATATTTTTATTTGGATTCCTGCTCAATCTTGATCCTTGTATCGAGTCTTAATGTTTCCTGAGAGAGTGAGACATATATGTGGAGTGGTTTCCAACTGAATTGGAAGATTTTAAAGGCATTTTTTGATATGCGCTTCCCCTTTGCAGTATCTGGTGAGCATAACTGACACAGTTGAGCTATCGGTGGAACACGTGTTGGGGTGTTTTTCACAGGATTTCATTATACTGCACATTCCTCATTTATTCTCTGAAAGGTTGTTGGGTCCTTTCACTACAACATTTTATTTATCTGGTTGATACACTATGTGGTGTGAATTGTTTGCGCTTTCTTCATAGATTCGTTTTTTACAAATTCTAGATGGAATACATTAAATCACTGGTCCCAAATTTTGGGGATATGGCATTATGTTTTGTATGGCTCAGTTCTTCAGTCATTAATGTGAATAATACAGTAGGTAAAATGAGGAACTCTTTCAAATCTCTACTCTCCCAGTTTTATCCCTCCATGTGAGCAGCACATCAAGTAATACTATCCTACTTAATCCCATCATGCCTCCATACCACAATTATTTCATAGGAAAATGTCATTTGAAACTATGACAGAGCAAGGTTACTGAATTCCAGAATTGCTAAAATGTAAGCTTTGGAGATGATTCCATTTACATTTGTCAAGTCTTAGGTTTTTATAGATTTTAATTCATACATTGAATCTTTCTGGACCATCACCAGCTGTTATTTTTTTTATTTTCCACAACATATTTAGGGTTATCAAAAGAGAACACTACCTACAATGAAAATTACATCCATCTACCAGGGAACTGTGTACCAACATATCAAGGATAATTTAGCTTTGTAATGGCTTAATGCATAAATATTAATCTTGTTGTCTACACAAAGTCAGGCTCCAAACATCATGGACTCAGATTAAAGGAAATTACTCCATCATCCCTCATCTACATTAGTAACATAGTAACATAGTTTATAAGGTTGAAAAAAGGCTCAGGTCCATCCATTTCAGCCTCATTTCCAATACTGCCATGGCAATGATTGCATTTAAACGGGATGTTCACCTTCAAATTAAAAATACTTTTATAGTTTAGCCCATAAGAACTACATAAAACTACTGAATTACAAATGCCCTGCAACTTATAAAATAAAAAAAGAGTTTGACTTCTTTACTGCAGCTCCAATTTATAAACATGCAGTGGTCAGCTGATTGCCAAACGATAATGTTTATACTAGTGGAGGAATAACATTGCCCCCAGCAGCACTGATGACACCAACTAAGAATAAGAAATCTTTGTGAAAACACCCTAAGGTTCACTGTATTTCAAAAAATAAATTACATTTCAGAAAATGTCAGAGCTAAAACTGTTGACAATGTTTCAAAATAAATACAAATTAATGACACAGTTAGTAAAGAAAATTTGCAGTCTGGTATTAATATTAAATGCAGTGTTTGCAGTTTATGAAGCATACTGAGAATATGTTTTATGTGATTTGCATAATTTAAATGGGCTCTTATTTTTTTTTTTAGGATACTTTCCTTTTTCTGCTTCAGTAGTTTGATAAAAAAAAAAAATAATAATAGATACCGTGGTAAGGAATGCTAATAGTCCCGGCAGATATATGGCATCTAGTTAAATTTTAATGTGGACCAGAATACTAGAAGGTCAGAAAATGTCTTTGAAAATCTGCCAGGTCCCTTTTGATAACTCATTCTGGTTTTAAAAGGGAACATCGTCATTAGAAATAGTCTAACACTTATTAATTTATACTTCAGAGACAGATTATGAATATTAAGCAGTGGGTATCACCTAGTGCATTTATTAAATATCATTTACCATATGTTCTTTCTTCTAATTTTTTGATGAACTAAAATATAATAATGACACAAAAGTATTAAATTGTTAAAATTCAGGCTTCAAGTACTTTCCAAAGCAGTGTTCATTCATTTATTTTGCTTTCACTTTTCTTCAACAAATTCTTAATCGCAACAGATCTTCAGATCAAAGATTGCAGGTGCTCCTACTTACTTTTGTGTGCCTGTAATAAATAAAACAACTGTGTGTAGCAATTCATTTGTATATTCCATTGATAAGCAAAATACTGTATGAAAAGCAACAATTGTACTGTATGTTACAAACTAAACTGACAGCTGATTTGAAGACGTCTTCCTACATCCAATATCCATGGGCTTCAGCAGAACCAAATATTGTCTTATCATGTGATGGATTGGAAGTAGATCTAAACTCCTGATACACTCCTCTGTCCTGCCCTATCTGCCATATAGATGGCGGTGGCTGTTCTCTAAGCAGATAGGTAAGGATAGATTGGCGCATTGGGAGGCTACTAATATTCTATCTATTTCTATGCTATTGTGTCCCCTAGGTCATGCTGTCAGTTAGTGAGTTCTATAATTTGCAGCATGGCTGTTATCAGAAAAAATTGGGCCCCTGTAACCTGATAAATGGAACCCCCGTATATTTTTATGTTCCTTGGTTACATTGCTTAGTGTCTATTGGCTATTGGGCCCTGCTTTGCTGAAACTTCCTATAATATTTGACAGATATCTGGGGATTAATCATTGATTTTAAAGACAGCTAAATGCACAAATTGTCAGGCGTACTAAATGTCAGCCATCCTCAGACTAACTAAATTAGCTCTGTCAGACAGACAGGGGACTTACTCTGCAGCTGGCTAATCTCTTCATTCAGCCTGAAGTAAAGAGCACAATGCTGTCACTATAAGGAGTTAGGAATGTCCTTCTGATCTATGCACTGTGCCTATTGCACATCCCCTGTTTGGGCATGTGTAAGCATGCTTGAGAACCACTGAAGTCAATGTATGTTTTAAAGCTGCATCAGGCAGGGAGAGAACTAGTCTATCATCAACTTTCTATTTTTTTTTAACGTCATTAGTAAGTTATTAGTAATAAATATAATAAGAACAAAATATGCTTGAGGAAGGTAAAGGCACTTTAAAATATACCTATTTTATAAACAATTAATACAAGTGTTGAGTTTAGTCTGATGACTCTGATCCGCTCAAATCTAGTAGACATTAAAGTAGAGGTGGTCAAGCTCTACGCTCAAGTATACCAAAAAAAAAAAATGCTTAAAATCAGTAACTAGTTAGGTCTTGTCAAAAATACTTATTCAAGAATTCTGAAAAAAATTATAGAAATATGATTTCCATCTCAGTTGGGGGTCATCTATATTCTCTCTCCACTTTGCAGTGAAAACAGCTCATGGGGTCCCTAAGCACACACCACCAGCCTGGACAGGCATCAGTCCGTTTATGATACACTTAATAAACTAAAGAGAATGAAATGGAGCCCTGGCAGGAATCTAGAAGGAATATTCTTTTTAATATTTAATGGTCTCATAGTTTTGATACAGATGGATTTCTCCCCAGTGGTTAGTGACAATGCTCATAACTGACTTGGATGAAAAATTACCTTTATTAAAAAAAAAAAAAAAGATTTACTTTTCTATGATATATCCCAAAAAGCTGCAAATGCAAAACAAGGGTACAATGCTGTTTTCCATTAATCAAGTTCAGGCTGAAAAATGGCTGGGTGAATGAATTAGTGATAAATGAATAGTAGAGGTTTAGGGGGTTATTCACTAAAGTCCGAATTGTTGCGTATAGGTGCGAATTCCCCAGATAAAGACAGTCGCAATAGGCTGCTACTGTCGCAGTCACGTCGTTATAATGAGAATATTGTCACTCTTGTGACTTTATTGTGGGAAAATTGTCGCAATCTTAACTTTAAAAAATTGTCGCGCCTTTACAATGGGGAAATTGTAGCGGATTTACTATGGGGAATCCGCTGTTTGCGAATTCGACAGTCGAATTTGCACCTTATTGTTCATTGTTCCTGTAGGCGATTGAACATATAGGATGCAAAATCCAATCAAATTCAAGAAAATGGACCCTTTAGGGTTAAGGGGGAGGAGTATCTGGTGTAAAACGGAATCCTTTCTAAGAGAGATTGGGAATATATAACTGTATTATCAGTATTAAACATTTTGCATATTCACTATGATCTGTCAAAATTAACTTAACTTTACCTTTAACTCTGATAGCAGTAAACACTTAGGTACTATAACAAATTGTTTAAATTCATGATGCAGTTATACATTTATACCCTGCAGGGTCTGTTTGATTGCATAAGACTGAATTTAGAATTATTAAAAGGGTTTTATAAAACTGTACATGTGCTATTTATGAACCATGTCAAATTATTTTGTTTTGCTTATTTTAACTTACATTTTTGTATGTGTTTTTGACTACATTATTTCTTCCCTTGTAAAACCTTGTCTTTTAACCTTTAAAAAAAAATCATATAGTTTTTCTTTAATTACAGTTTTTTAGAACAAAATAGAGTAATATCTTTCTTTGTCAATAAATAAATGAATAAAAATAAAGTTTATTTTATCCGGATCACTATACAGCTCCTAAATAAACTTGAAGCATTAATCATATAGCTGTAAGCAACCAATTAATATTCATGTGTCATTAGGCAAAGAATTACTTCCTCCAAGCCAATTTAGTTTATTCTAGTTGGACATAAATTATATCAGCATTAATTTACTCCAGAGAGACACGTTTTATGCATTTGTATAACTAACCTTCATATCGACAAATACATAAGAACATTCAAAGTCCTAAGTTATTATACAAAAGGTCTATAAAAATCATGCTAATGTGTGCTGAATACTGTTCCTCTTTAAAACATATAGAATTAATTTTTTTTATTATCCCTTTCATTCCCTACATTTTTTATCTTGCAATGCTATCAAAACCCAAACATTTTAGTTTTTTTAGTATCTTTCTAAGTGAAATACATGCTGTATACTGTATATATATGTATTTAAAAAGTACCACAGACATCTCAGTTATAGCCCAATCATTTGTTCCAGAGATAAGTGGTTACAAAAATACAGACTGCAACTATAACAGATATAGATGCTAATATGTTTACATTCACATGCACCTAATGTTATGTATAATCAAATAAGTGAAGCCTTTATTTTGCTCACTAACAGATATGTTTATGGCTTTTCCACATTATTATGAACAGGATAGCTCATCTGCAGTGAATGAAATCATAGTTATTGGGTATGGGGCAATCTAAGTGGAGCATAAAAAGGGTAGATAAAATAGCAATAATGTAAAGATTTTAGTTAAACAAATGATAAAAGAAGCAAAAGGATTGGCGAAAAAACAAGATTTGCAAACAAGAACAACACCTCTAGGAAAATAATATAAACATGAATATTTATTAATAACAGTCTAAAAGAGAACAGAGAGAACCTGAATATAGCAGAATTCTTCTTTGCCCGGGTGGTGCCATATTTATTAAGACAAATTCGACCATATTGATTGATTTCACCCCATTTCGCTGTCAGTTTTTGTTTCCCTTTACTCTTTAATTTCCGTTATTTACAAAGGATCATTTAAAATGTTTCTCAATAAATCATTATTCATTATCAATAAATATTGATCTGTTAAAAAGAAAACATTTGCAATGCTTTTCTATAAGGGTTCCTTGCATTACAGATCAATATCAATGTCTATTTTCGATGGGGAAATATTTTGGACTTAGACTAAGGCCCTTATTCACCAATGTGCAGAGTGAGCCGCGTAGTGTTCGACTCACTTCGCACATTGTGTTATGCGCATGCTGATGTCCTGCGCGCGGACATCAGCATGCGCATTAAAGGGATTCCCCTCCCGGCGAGAGCACTCGAATCTCCTCGCCGGGAGGGGAATCCCTTTAATGCGCGTGCTGATGTCCGCGTGCAGGACATCAGCATGCGCATGTCAGTTGTTCCGAAGTGAGGCGAACACTACGCGCCTCACTTCGGAGCTTTCTGAATTCCCCCCTAAATGACAGGACCATCTCCATAGGGAATAATGGGTTTTTCCCAATCTAAGGGTGGAGAATTCTTTTGGGAGATAAATGTGTCTTACAACAGTTTAGTAAATAGAAGAAAACAGCAATAGAGGTAAATATAGGCTGTTTTTCTTGCATTTACCAGTCAAAAAACCTGTTTGACTTTAGTAAATGTGCCCAAGGAGTATACTGGAGAGGAAACATAACATACAAGTCTATATATCTCTCATTAATTATATCTGAAGTGATAATAATTACTGCCCAAGAGTTAATGATCTATGCCAATATGAACACTTTTCTCTGTCCTCTATAATTTTAATACAATGAATCAATTATAATCACAACAAACTTGTTCAACAACTAAAAAACTAGTAAAAGGTTTATAGCAGTGTAGGAGATGGAAATGGTATTACTACATTTCCTATAAGTATTATGTATTTAGAGAAGGGGTGGCGAACCTTTTTGGCACGGAGTGCCAAAAAGGTGACAACACCCACAAGCGTGTCCCCCTAAGCAGGGGAGGAGCGCACACGTGTCCGGGGAGGAGAACTCCCCTGTTTGTGTGCACTTCTTCAGTGCAGGCCACAGATCTGGCCTGAAAACTGTCAAATCGGGTCCGCGGGGTTTGGCGACAGCTCGCATGCCAACAGAGAGGGCTCTGCATGCCATAGGTTCTCCATCCTCGATTATTAATCTATCATTTTGGAGCACTATCTTTCGGAGCACTAGCATCGATTCTTATCATTGATTTTATGTATATATTTTATCTTATCTTTATTTATTCATGTTTAATATCTGTATTTATTGATCTATTTATTAGTATTTATTAATCTATGTCTCAACACACTCCTATGCGTTTATTAGGTCACATCCAGCAAAGGATTCCTTTAGCAATATGGAGGAGTGTAAGTGTACTCTGGCTTATAGACGTATTTTAGGTCACGTCCGGTCTACATAGGGCAGTACAAATAATCATTTAAATAGCTGCACTTGGAGTGTCAAAGCACATTATTGATTTTTTCCCTGAGGAAGCCACAGGCACGCAGCGGCAAAACGCGTAGGAGTAGTGCCACCACCATTTGGGGACTTTATGATTAATATTGGATTAATGCCATTTCGGTTTACTTCTTCATAGCATTGAATTCGCACTACAATCACCTGTGGACTTGCTAATAACTTTTATATGCGCTTTAAACACAGCTGTTTGTGAGTATGCATCTTTTATCCTTTTTTGAATAACATTTAAATACAGTTTTACACTATGAAGTGTTTACTTTCATTCTAAATCATTTATGGATGAACCTTTGTGAGAGAATCGACAGCCTCAGGTCCCCTTGCAATTTGATGTTGAAAATATCTTTTGGAATGATTTTAAGCTGTTGAGCACCTGTGGAATCCGTTGTGTGTTTATATCATCAGTGTTTACTTAAGGCCTTTAGCTTTATTTACTCTGGTAAGCTCATATTGAGAATTTTGCTTGGATCTGCACGGTTTTTGCATCAGGGTGTTTTAGATTTTTTTGTTCTATTTCACACCTGCACCTTCTCACTTTTCTCAATTTTAATGGACGTTTGGGTGCTACAAGCATTCATTTATGATATCTTTTAATGCACTATTAGTGCTTTTTATTTTGAGCTCTTGTGTTGGACCCTTTGAGAGAAAAGTTATGCCTCGCCAGGATTAAATAGTTGCCTACTAACCAGGAGTACTTTAGGGATCAGAAAGCCTATTTATTAGTTAAGCACCAATAAATTATTATTTATGTTATGTGCGTCTGTCTTGTAGTATGCTCATTATGTGCACATAACAGGATTGATCACATGTGCAGTGTGGACCAATGGTGGACAAACCGGAAGTAAGTAAACTTTTTGCTATTTAAACCGAATTTTGTAACAGTATGTTTTAAGCCATGATTAAGCGCCACGCGCGAAATGCGTAGGCGCTATGTTTGCTGTTGATTTTATTGTTTTAATGTTAACCATGTGGTAGAATAAAATAATTTCCTTTACTTAATCACTGGAGTGCCGGAACCATCTATTTGTTCAAATTGACGCTGTCCGTTCCTTCCTGAGCACCCGGCTAACTACACAGCCCCTGGGGATTGAAGCGGCAGGCGACGGAGAAGGTAATACCTACTCAGATTTGTTTTGTGTTTCTGTATGTTAGCACTATTTCTTCGACGTTTATGTATACATTATGCTCCATTATCCCTCAGCTTGGTTTATTGAGTTTCAGTTCACTGTACTGATCTGCTTCTCCAAGAAATGCCTATGTCTCAGTGCTTCTGGTGCTGCTTAGTTCAACAGTTCCTATTACTCCACCAGTGTATTCTCAATGTCTATGTGGGTGCAGCACCAGTTTAGCATTACAGTGTAGCTGTTCCCATGCCTTGTGATTACAGAAAGCTGGCATCAGCAAGTGGAGATAACCTAAGGGGTGCATCCCGGGAGTCTACCGCGGCAAGGACCAGACCACCTTGCATAGCTTAAGAGTGAAGACCAGGGTATCTTTAGAGTTTAGATATTTACTGTTTTTATCTCCTTAAATATTTGCTTTAAAATCTCATTAAACCTCTCCTCGAGGTCATCAGTTTGGGTATGCACACAGTTTTTAAGAATTTGCACAGTTCTTTGTTGACCTTCAACAGAAACAGTTTACCTTGTCTATCAGGATCTCCTTAGGGATGCCCACATGTGCAAACATCTGCACTTATTGTTTTTGAATCTTTATTGCAACTATTGGTTAACTCAAAGCTGCTCCTCCATCTGTGCTAAGTGTTTCTTTCAACTGTAATCTGTCTTATGTAAGTTACTATAAGAAGTCTATTTGTGTAGCCTTTAAAATGAAAGATTTTGGTATTGATTATTGATGCCAACACTTATTATTTTTGAGCATAAATAAATGAGGTCATCTCTCCTTAAGTTATGACTGTTGGGTTGTGCTTTTTATTTCTTTTATATTTCACTGAAGCGGGGTGGACTTCAGGACTTTAAGTTTACAGAAATAAACTGTCTATGGAACCCTTTCCATGTAGTCAAAACTTATTTCTACCAGAAAAAAACACTTTACATTTTAATGCACATTTTTTGTAACAAAAAGTATTTACAGACAACTTTGCATTAAGAAAAATAGTTTATCTAATACATTACAGCAGTTTTTCCCTATTAATTTACATTATTTAGCAACCTTCACGTATAATTATTTTAGCATTTAATCAATATACAAATATGAAAATTACACTTTACAAAATTTGTCAAAACTGGAGTATTTTTGTAGACTAATTTTAAACTCATTTATAAATAATAGAGAGAGATTGGTAAGTTATTGCTGGCAGACATATTAGCTGACACATAAAGAGCTAAAAATGTGCTAGTATCATACATTGTTGGTGGAAACTAAAGGTAAGTAAAACTATAGTAAAGCTAGATATGCAAGTACTTGTGTTCCATAGATTAAGTAATAGCGAGCAGTACCAATCCGCAGATTCCAAAGTTTGCAAGGTATGTTCTTGTATCAGATGAGGGATTTATTCAAGAGTAAAGGAAATTATTTTGCCACTATACAATTCTCTGGTAAGGCATAATTTCGAATACACAATCCATTTCTGGGCGCTGTTGCACAAAAAATATATCCTGGAGCTGAAAAATGTATCATCAGGAAGAAAAATGAAAAGGGGAATGGAGAGGACCTTAGTTAGAAGGGGGGTCTTTAAAAGAATTAAAACTACTGAGCCTTGAGAAAAGGCAATTAAAAGGACAGTAATGCCAGAAAATTAAAATGACCTAGGGTCTTATTGACTAAAGTTTGAATAGTCACATAGAGCTATGAATTCACATCTATTCGTCACTTCCACATATTCGCTTAGTGATCAAACTCTGCAAAGTGCCTAATACAAGACCAATTCGGGTTACTACGCGAGTCACAAACTTATGGAGCTTTTCGCTTCATTTTGCACGCAGGTGAACAGGTACTTCTACTATTGAATAAAATGCAGAGTGGTGTGAAGGTGCGAATGCGACTAGATTAACTTCTCCAAATTCACCTATTTGACTTCTTAATTTCTGACTGATGAATTGGAGGGTTCATGGCAGGGTTGATGAGTAAGGTGACTATTCATTCAAAAGTGCCAATGGCGACTGAGATTGAGGCCCTAATTCACCTTTGTGCGAAGTGAGCCGCGAAGTGTTCGGCTCACTTTGCAAATGGTATTTTGCGCCCGCTGATGTCCTGCACGCGGACATCAGCGAGCGCATTAAAGGGATACCCCTCCCGGCGAGGAGACTCGAGTGCTCTCGCCGGGAGGGGAATACCTTTTAATGCGCAAGCTGATATCCACATGCAGGACATCAGCATGCGCATAACACCATGTGCAAAGTGATCCAAACACTTCGCGGCTCACTTCGTACAATGGTGAATTAGGGCCTGAGTGACAACATGACCTAGGGACAAGGTGACATAGGAATTGATAAAATATTCACAGAATACAGTTAGTGGGATATGATGAGACTGACTTCACTGTCCTTCACTTGTCAAATTTTCCTCACTCCGCATAACTTCTCATCCTACTTCTATCCAACTGACTATGCCACACTACGCACCTAACAGCATTTGCTGCTATCCACCTGTTTATCAAGTGTATATTCCAGGAAGAAAAAAAGCAAAAAAGATAAAGATATCTATGATTAAGTGCTGTTGCACGAAACACATAAGAATGTGGCCCTGCTTTTATTTTAACTTTTGGTCAATAAAGTACACTTTTTACTACTCCGAAGTCGTCTGGGATTTTATCTGCTATTTCCAAGTGTATACTCCACTTAGTCAATCCTGAGAAGTGAATCTGTGTCTATTTTGGTGATGTGACTCGAATTGTAGCGAGGTGAATTTGACAGGTGAAATTGAACTTTAGTCAATGAGATTCTCAATCAATCTGTACTACCAAAACTAAATTGTGTCTATAAAAGATGTTATTTCAGTCTTGGGTTTTCTGGAGCATTTCCTGAATATGTGTTCTCTAAAGCCCCAATCAAAAGGTTCAGATTTAAAAGAACATAACATTGGGTGTTATTGAAATTTTTGTCCTATGGTTCAGCAACTGAAGCAAATATCTTTTTCATCTTCTCCTAGACCAACAAGAGTAAATGAAGGATTATTTACTTATTTACTTTAAAATAATAGGTTGCATTTAATGGACCTTTATCTTTCTTTCAACCTCACTATGTAAATTGACATGCATGGCTTTTTTCCTCCAGAGTTTTTTCTTAATACGAGTCAATACCTCCTAATGATTTTTTCCATTAAAAAAATAAAAAAGAACCCGTAATTAAAATACGCATACAATATAAGCACAAAGCTCACGTCGGAGATTTATAGTCAGAGTTAAGTAAATGCACAACACTAAAAGCTTGTTTACTTTTTACCAAATTTAATTCTGATGATGATGATGATAATAAGACCCTCCAAAGTAATAATTGCCTCACTACAGGGAGCTTTTGCATCTCAAATTGCTCAGCATCTGGACTCTAAATCATTTGCACTCCTGTTGGGTAATATAGTCTTCAAAACAGGCAGACAAGAAGCATTTTTAAACTTACGCAGCATGACCATATTGTGCATGCAGTTAGATCTCACTGTATTATTATCAGGATCCCTTACCCATCTTAGGCTGCTGAGTCAAATTTAGATATATATTGAATATAAGAATATTTCTTTAATATGATTTACAGCTTAAAAGACTTCCTTACCCCTTCTCATTCTTGGTAAACTGCATAAATAATCAAAGAATAAACACACAGTGTTTTTGTTTGCCACTTTCTGGTTGTAACAATGCAGACTTATTTTAGTCTAAAGAGTTCAATTATATTGTAAAATTAAAATAATAAATCAGATGAAAACATGTCATTATAGTTATACTGTAGCTATGCCGGCTTTTACTGTATTCGAATGTTCTCAATAAAGAACTGTCAAAACTTGAAAAATGACAACTAAGATTGCTTGTCTAAAGGGTTGTTTAAGGACAAGTCTATGAAATCAATTTAATATTATAGATGTTTACCTTATTCATATCAAAGTATTATGTTGTATTAGGTTTAAAAAAAAAAACAAGTCAGTTGTCATTTTAATCTTCACAGCTGAATTATTGGCTGTTATGTACTAAACAAATATTGGATGAGTTGGGCTTAATTAAAACCACAAACATTTGTTTTGAGTTAACACCCAGCAAAGCGTTTTTTTCATACAAGAAAAAAAAAATTAAAAACAAGAACTAAAATAAAACAGCTCTGCTAATGGAAATAGCTGCCACAAAGCACCTGTCTTGGGACCCAATGAAATTCAATGTTCTCTTTTAGATTCAGATTTCAAAACCCCAAGAAGTCAAGAAAATGATATTGTAAAAGCCTTTAAGCACTAGTGGGAGGTCTTTGCCAGCACTGAGGTATGAAGCAGAGGATCAGCTCACTAAAAAATTAATAATAGATGTAAAAAATGCAGTAGGGGAGTGACTAGGTCATTTGTAGCTCTATTAATCATTATTTACTGAAGCATAACCAGTCAGTCCTGCCAATATACACCAAGGGAAATGATTCTCAGTGCCATGCTTTGCACTTTTGAATATCACAGGCAAAATCAAATAATGACACTTTTAACAGTGATATTTCTATTTTTACTTGCTAAAAGGCGCATTGCCATTGAATGGTATTTGCTCACTAGTGTTTTCAAAAAATAAAGGGATGACATATGATGGGGCACATTTACTAAAGTCGAATTAGTAATCCCTACAAAATCGAGTTTAGTTAATGCAGGATTTGGCGATATCGATATTATCTCCCATTTATTAAAGCACCCAAAGGCATTACTGCAATGGATATCTCTGTGTATCGCTGGTATGGGTTTTTGGTGATATCGATATAGATATAGCCGGATTTAACGCTGTTCTGCATTATTTACTAAGATAAGTGTTTGTTTTTTTGGCTATCTCTGTTGTTTAATATATCGCCACTCTCTGGGTGACGTTATCCATTACTTTCAATGGGGCAAAGTGTGTTTGTAGTCTGGAGTTATGTTTTAAGTGTAACTTATCGATATCGATATACACATGGATATCGATATCAATATTGATACCTATATCCATCCCCATAGACGCCACCAGTACCACTGCTTCTACAGATATCGATATCGCCAGGATAAATGCATATAACACCCTAGCAGCGCTATTGCCACATAATAGTAAATGGACTATGGCGATATCCTCCTATATCACTAAATCCATGGCGATATCTGGCAATGTTAGCGTTATAGAGGATATCGACTTTAGTAAATATGTCCCATGGTATTTATGTAGTTTTAACATGTTACACAGTGCTTTACAGAGATGCATTGTTCACTTCGGTCCCTGCCCCTTGGAGTATACAATCTGTTTTCCCTATTCAGTCACACAGACAGACACAGACTAGGGACAATTTAGTTGGACTTCAACTAACCTATATAGTATGTTTTTGGATTGCGGAAGGAAACTGGAGTTCCCGGAGAGAAAACCCACACAAGCATGAGGACATACAAACTCAATGCAAGTGAAATCCAGGGTGGAATTGAATCCACTGCTGCAAGGCAGCAGTTCTAACCATGAGCCACTGCACTGCCATATTACACATTTTGTCTCTTGACTATATTAATCAAATGTATTACAGTTATATAGATACAGCAGAGCTAAGTGTAATTTCTCACATATCTCTGGCGGAATGTTATAGCCGCATACTGCCTGTTGGAATAAATTATGCACACATGTGACTCAATAAGATGCACTGTATCTTTATGCGAATACTGCGGCAATTGCACCAGACGTATTGACATCATGACATCCCAGACAGAGCCGGTAGAATAGCATAAAATGGCGATAGAAGAAAGAATACTCAACCACGAGAAGAAGCCCTTTTGCTATAAGGGCGAAATGCATCTGGGGAAAGAGGGATGCCTGACTAACAGATTTCACTATACTGCATATGATTTTTACTCTATATATAAGGCATTCTCCTATATTGATCTGGTTCTATTATGGACATTTTTAAATGGTTTTTTTTCACTGTGTTTGATATAACAATGTATAAAATAAAATAGTGTGCACTTTATAAGAGCGTTCTGTTTTCTCTTTCTATACAGTCTATTTATACCCCATTTGTTGCACCTTATAATTTATGCATATAAATTTGATTTAATTGCTCGCAATGTAATTTGTAACATATAAGAGCAAAATGTAATGTGGCAGTAATGAGCAGGAATATTAGTTGTAGTTGCAAACTACAGAAACTGGGGCAGAGAAATTATAAAAGGACTGGTACAACAAATCTTTATCAGAGGGTAAATGAAGCTGAGATCAAGGGGGGTTATTCACTAAAGTCCAAACTGTTGCGTATAGGTGCGAATTCGCCAGATAAAGACCCTCGCAATAGGCTGCTACTGTCGCAGTAGCATCTTTATAATGAGAATATTGTTGCAGTCATGACTTTATTATGGAGAAATTGTTGCAACTTTACTATGGGAAAATTGTCACAATTTTACAATGGGGAAATTGTAGTGGATTTGCTATGGAAATCAGCTGTTTGAAAATTCAACAGTCAAATTCGCACCTTAGTGAATAACCCCCTATGCCTTGGCACTTGGGAAGCCATTATGTGTGGCAGCTGATGAGAGAGGTAGGAGTTACTGGACACCGGTGTACCAGCTCACACTTACAGCAGATATTGACCCTACAGTAGATGGACATACTATAGGAAGAATCTAAAATGACTAAACTGTTTGTTGTGTGGGTATTCAGCATGAGAAGCAGAATAGGCTGCAGGTTTGGTATAGTCTGGGGTATAGTATGAAGAAAATCACAAACATGCGATCAGAATAAGCTTCCTTTCTTAACTCATTTAGAGAAAATTCAAAAGGTATACATTACAGATCTTGTTATTCAGTTGCTAAGGTTTTTATTTTATTGTACAATAGTGTAATTGAAAATTTGATGCTGTTGATTCTGCAGAAAAACAAAGCTAATTATTTAATTGCATTTACCCCTTTGTTTACCATATTTTGAACAGATGCTCAATGGTGGCTTTTTAATTCATTTAAATAATTTAGCTTATGTATATTAAGCAAAAAAAAAGGTATTTTAAATGAAAGACATTATTCACTGACTAAAATTAAATAAGTTTAACTTGATGGATAAGAAATTGTGCAAAAAATACTAAATGATCAAGTCAATATGCTTAATGGGATGATGAGATAAAGATAATGATTATCTGCAGACAACAGTAAAGCGTGGGGGAGGTTCCTTGCAAGTTAGGGAATGCATATTAGCAAATGTAGATGGGGATTTGTCCATGATGAAAGGTGTTCTCAATGCTGAGAAATATAGGCAGATACTTATCTACTGTGAAGTACTATCTCCAGATTTATTCTACAACAGAACAAACCCAAACACACAATCAATCTAATTTAGGACTTAGTTCAGCCTAAAGAAGAAGATGGAGCCATGGAAGTGATAATATTGCCATCCCCCCAGAGCCCTGATCTCAACATCATTAAGTCTGTTGGGGATTACATGAAGAGACGGAAGGATTTAAGCAAGCCTACATCCACAGAAGATCTGCAGTTTGTTCTCACAGAGGATTGAAACCTACACTCTACCAAGTTCCTTAAAAACCTGTGTGCAAGTTCACATACAGGAATTCATGCTGTTTTGAAGGCAAGGGTTGGTCACATCAAATTCTCTCTTTGCATTTGGAGAATTGATTGAAATAAGCTACTAACATTTCTTTTTTTCAAAGCATTGTAACTTTGCAGTATTTTTTCCACACCTGCCTAAAACTTTTGCACAGTACGGTATATGCTTAATGAAAAGGCATTAATTACTGTCTAGGAATAAATCAATTTAACTTGAAGGATAAGAAAATGTGCCAAAAACAATAGATTCATTATCAAGCCAACATGTTTTATAATACATGTACTTCTTGCCAAAAGGAAGCTATAGATTTTTACTGAGTTAACATACTGCATCCAGGTGGCTAAATTAATCCTTCAATGCCATAAACGTGCAGGTGGTTTCTAATTTAGGAAACATAATCATCAATGTAATTTGGCAGCCAGGAACGTCAGGTCAGATCCATTGTCAAATTATATTGTTACATTGTTTTGGCTGGGTCCTACGGTGAAGGAAATGGTGTGATCAAAATGTCAGTGAAGTTTAAAATGTATTTCCCTGTGTACAAAACATGAAGTGAAATGAATTTTGGCTCAAAATTGGTATTGCTATAAAAACATTTTTTCTTTATCAGTGATTTGCAGAAAGGGACATTTGTCTATAAGGATTCTCTGCCAGCTGGTTTTGGATCAGTTGCTGAATTACATAAATGTATCATCGTGGATGGAAGATAATAAGAGATCACAGGATGCCCAAGAAACAAAACAACATTAAACTTTGACCATGCATGATTGTAGAAAGCAATTGGCTGGGCTGATATATCTGAGATAGGATTTTCACGCCTTCTGGATGTCATTTTTCTTTCATGGGAGGCTGTGTTCCTAACCAGTGCTCCTATCTTTTTTTGGATACAATATTTCATTTATAGACAGTGCTGCTTTTCAGATTTTCTGTAATAAATACTTGAGTAACCCACCTCGAGCACTAGTAAACATAAAAAAATAATATAGTTCATCTGTCCCATTATTCATAATGATGCAGGCAAACATTGGTAAATGTAAGCATTAGTTTCCCTTACATTTTTTCCCTTTTTTTAAAACTAGCTGGTTCCCCAGAGTGGTCTATGACTGATGTCACTACCCTTTGTTTGTAGAATTCACTTCACTCCTCATGACTTCTCATTAGGCGTGTAACGATTCATTTTAACAACGATTCGATTCGTATCATGATTCATGGCTGCCGAAACGATTCAAGGACAATCTTGGTTAATTTAAAACGATCCGATCCGAAACGATTCAGTGAC
>WMED01005111.1:3782-19901 GCA_019650415.1 Pipa parva
CATCCCCATGAACCTCCTTAGTACCATCCCCATGAACCTCCCCAGTACCATCCTCATAAACCTCTTTAGTATCATCCCCATGAACCTCCTCAGTACCATGTTCATAAACCTCCTTAGTACCATCTCTCCACACTGACCTTTTTAGTCCCACCTGTACCTTTGTATTACACTGAAGCATCTGGTCTTCATTTAATTGTTAGTAAGGGGGTTATTCACTAAAGTCCAAATTGTTGCGTAAAGATGTGAATTCACCAGCTAAAGACAGTCTCAATAGACTGCTACTGACACAGTTGCATATTTATAATGGGAATATTGTTGCGACTTTACTATGGAAAATTCTCGCAGACACAACTTTAAAAATTGTCACGGTTGCAACTTTACAATGGGGAAATTGTCAGTCATGGATTTGCTATTGGAATCCGCTGTTTGAGAATTCGACAGTCAAATTCACACCTTAGTGAATAGCCCCCTAAGTTTTTGGTAATTACATTAATCAAATTGCTGCATTACCTGATTGCATAATTGTTAGCATTGAGCAGTGCAACAATCGTATAAAGTAGATGTTCACTGGAGGAATGCAGTGGCAGTTGCAGGGGTGCAGTGGCAGTTGAAGGGGTGCAGTGGCATTTAGGAGTGAAAAGTCAAAGAAACAACATGGTTTACAATAAAGTTTTTACACAGAGAAGCTAGAAGATGGTGACTTTTACAGTTATAAATGACTAAGTTTAAATGTTAGAACTAGTAATCTATATAGAGGATAATGTTCCGCTTTCTGTAATTTATAAGGATATTAATAGATACTAAGGAGTAACATGACCATAAATGTTTCAATCTAAATGGGATAGTGGGGTAATGATGTACATAGTTCCAAATGGATAAACTGATACCAGAACTACCTGTTTATAATTTTACATTCACATTTAATATTATTTTTTCTAACGTGTTTATGATGTATAACACAGCTTAGCCGATGGTAGTGTTTAAGCCTTTATACCGTTTACAAATGTTTTTGAAAAGGACTCTGGACTCATATGTTTAACTATAAAAACTGATCGACTGTTCCTGCAACTGTAAGATTTTAGGAGCCGGCGGAGCATGTTTACTAAAATCGGAAAATTGTATCGCCGTTTTCGCCCATTTCTTTGCCAATTTTATATTTTTTCCCTCATTTATGAAATTCGAAAAAAAAAATATTGTTATCAGTAAAAATCGATACGGGTGAATATTGATGTGGCAGTACCGCTACAAATAACATTTATGTCAATGGGGCCCTTAAATTTTGATATTGATATTGCCAATTATTATACCGGGGACAAAGAAAAATTTTACAGACCCATCTCCATAGGGAATCATGGATTTTTTCCACCCTCAGCCTGGCAAAATGTTGTATCAGTAAAAATAAATTTCTAAAACAATGGCAAATATAGTTTTCCAACTTTAATAAACATGTCTATATTGCGAGAATGTTATGTTTGAAGGGAGAGCCACTTGGGCATGGCTGCGTAAAACAACAGTCGCAGGACTTGAACCCTAGATGTTTCATCCACAAGCGGTGATTTTACAATCTTGCTACAGAGCTGCCCAAAGTTTTATTCTTTGCTGGTTTTCCAGTGCCTGATCTCAGACCTGCTTGATTCTGGTTTCCCGCCTTACACAGGTGCCTTGAATAAGTACTTTCATTTACTCCAATCTTGTAGCTGTTTGCCAGAAAAATCCCCATTAAGCACTGGGTATATATATACTCTGCAGTCTGACTGCCTCATTGCCTGATTATAGATCTGGAGTCCTTGATTCCTGCTTTTCTGTGTGATTCCTAGTTTACCTGTTGGTATCCTGTTCTCCCTGGAGTTTTCTGCTAAGTCTGCCTGCCTCCAGTTATGGTCTCTTTCTCCTTGTGTACCTGGTTTTGATGATCTTGCTCTCGGAAGTTCCCTCCTACTCCTTCGCCAGCACCTCAACCCCACCAGTGGGTAGCTTCCCCAGGGGTCGTGACCTGGGGATCCCCTTGTGGCAAAGGCCATACCCCCTTGAGAGGATTAAGAATGAAGACTGGGGATCTACTAGACTCCGTGCCTTGGGTGGGGCCAGCGCCTAACCTGCTGTGTTGTCCTGCAAACTTCAAGTTAACCTTACAGGTTGGATTTGGAACTGTGGCAGTCTGTGCAGTCAAGCCATAAGGGGAAGTGCATATGTATCTCATGTGTAAGATTCTGTAACGTTTTGGGGTCAGTTAATGACAAAGGACTTTTTACTCTGAAAGTGGTGTTTTTGAAGTGACTTTTGTTTTGCCAAAGAAAGGCTGTGTTTTAAGTTCATAATTCCTCCCTGAAATAAACATTGAATATGAAAGAAACTCTCTGTTTGTGGTATGTTAAACCCTAAAGACTGCTCCAGCACTTGAGTGATTCCCTACATATGGTGGAGGATGTGGGCAACAATCTCTTAAAGAAGAAGTACCCTTAAAGGAAAGGTTGTTAAAGGGACATTTGTGTTTTTCAAGTTTTCCTTCTTAACAGTTGCTGCCATGGAGGAGATAGTGAAGGGTACAAGTGCAGCAGGAAACCAATACACAACTGAATCAAGTTTATTCAGAAGCCATGAGGGTTCACCAACAAGCTCACCAGAAAGCCATAAAAGCACAATAAGAAACCAGCAGGATACTTATGGCGCAAATAAATGCTCATACAGTGGCTCACCAATCTTGCTTGGGGCAACAGCAGCAAGTTAATCTGCAATTAGAACAGGAGATAAAGGCCTTGGCTGAGAGGACCCGCAAAATAGAAAAAGATACTGACTGCTTCAATCCATGTGTGAAAATAAATTATCAGATGCTCAGGAGAACAGGGAGACGATTTGTAGTGTCAACTTCAAAATATACTCCTCCGGCACTCCGATGTAAGTTTAAAACTTAACATTTTTATTATAACCACATCCAACAGAGCATAAAAGCAGGTTAAAAACAATGTCAAGGACATTACGGCAGAGTGAACGACGAATGAAGATCTATACAAGAAGCTCCAACCGGCCGTTTTAAATCTGTCCCATAAAGTACTACTCACCGATGATGAGTCCAGACTACATGCGAAAGGTATGAATTTCAGCCCTTCTTATCACTTTAATCTATTCCACACTTTAGTGGATGTCAACAAATTTGTCAGGAAACTGACCTTAAAGAAACACTTTTTACACACTACTGATAATGATGAATGTAATAATGTGGTAGAATTTGATAGCAGGGCTGCAATTAAACCTGACTGCAAAACAGTATGTCTGGACTTGTTTAGTGATTATACTGCATTGAAAGACCTTATAGATAGATTTATCTGTTGACAGTTGTGGAAATGTTCAATATAATGTGGATTCTTGTATTTTGCGTCGCAGAATACAGATGAGAATGAAATCGGATTTTTATCCGGTTAATAGCAGGTCCCCCTTCATCGCCAAATTTCAACAGGTGATTGAGGAGGACCTTACTAAATTACACAATGATTCACATGCTAAACATAGAGTACATAATCTCACAGTGTCTGAACGTAAAGCACTTTTTTCTTTAAAAAATGACAAAACTGTTATATACTGTATAAGGAAGCTGACAAAGGAGGCTGTCTTGTGATTTTAGACCGTAATGATTATATAACTGAAGCTATGAGACAGTTAAAAGATGAAAACACCTACAGGAGTTTGTCACAAGATACAACTACCTTGTTTCAGGATAAGCTAAAAAGGTTAATAGACAAATTTGGCCACAATTTAGGAATCTTTGGTAGACGAGAAATGGACAAACTTATAGTTCATAAACCAATAAGACCTATTTTTCACCACCTACCAAAGATTCACAAATCGGCACGTCCCCCCAGGCAGGCCTATTGTTGCCGGAATTGGCTCGTTACTTGAGCCTCTGGGTTATTGGCTTGATGTGATACTACGTCCATTGGTCACCCTCCTCCCATCATATCTATGAGATACCACACAGGTCCTAACCATCATGGACAACTTAGAATGGAGGTTGGGTTACAACTGGTTGGCCCTGGACGTGGTATCGCTCTATTCTTCAATGCCCCATGACATGGGTAAGTCAGCAGTTTACTGGCATTTGCGAACGTACAGTACATATGACGACACACTAATTGAATTCATTATGATCACATTAGAATTTCTTCTTACACACAACTATTTCTCATTTATGGGAAACTATTACCTACAGGTTAGGTAACCCTCCTATGCTCCCACCTATGCCAATTTGTTTATGGGCTGGTGGGAATGGCATCACATTTATGCACCCACCAATCAGTATAGATCTAAGATAGTCATGTATCAGCGATATATTGACGATCTGTTACTGATTTGGCAAGGTACACAATCAGAAGCTGAATTATTTGTGGATTTACTTAATACAAATGATGTAGGACTCCAGTTTACCATGGAATATGCAACGGAAGAAATCAATTTTTTTGATATAACATTACTGGGGGACAAGTCATCTAACTGTGTTTTTACCAACATATTTAGAAAAGAAACTTCAACAAATTCTCTTTTACATGCCTCAAGTTGCCATCCTCCACATACTATACGTTCTGTACCAATAGGCCAGTTTCTAAGGCTACGCCGAAATTGTACTACTGATGCGGTTTTTGAGTCTATGGCTGCAGATATGAAGTTGAGATTCAGGGCTAGGGGTTACCCTAATAATTTAATAGAACATGCATATTTACGAGCCCTACACACCACACGAGGGGCCTTATTGTACCCTCAGATATTTAAGGAAAATACACATAAAAAACATGTGGGATGATTTAAAGCACCTATTTTTTCCCATTCTACTAAGAAGGCAGGCTATAGGATCAATAAGATTAGGACATCTATAAATTTACATGGAGCTAATGGTCAATTAGGTCAACTTACTGATGAACAGAATTATAACATACTAACGTTCATAACACAATATAGTCTGGAATACAATAGTATTAAGAATATAATTTTAAAGAACTTACCTATATTGTTTAATGATGATGATCTAAGACTTGTACTTCGACAAGGCATCAGATGTGTCTCTAGGAGAGCCCCGACATTGTCTAATCTTCTATCCCCTTCAGATATTAGAGTGAATGAGAAAAGAACTTGGCTTTCAATGTTAGGGAACCATAGATGTGGGCGCAATATATTCATATGTTGTAATTACATGGTCACCACCAGCTCCTTTATAAGTAACATAGCAGGAAAATGCTATGAGATTAAAGACTTTATTAATTGTAAAACTAGTGGAGTTATTTACTTGATCTGCTGTAATCTCTGTCACATTCAGTACATGGGACGTACCACTCGTCCCATGTGCGAAAGAATAAGAGAACATATCACTGACATTAAAAATAAAAGAGATACTACAGTCTCCAAGCACTTTAACTCACATGATGACTTTACCAAATGCTTTAGGGTACAAGGGATACAATGAGTAAGGCTTGGTCCCAGGGGGGGTGACTTAATCAAATTAATTAACAAGAGAGAAGCTTTCTGGATCTTTCATCTCCAGACGTGTCAACCCCTTGGTTTAAAAGTGGCCTGGGACCTACAGCTCATAGTGGATATTTAAGATTGAAATCATTATAATCTTTAGTTGACGATATCATATTATTCCTTGTTCCTCACTATGTCATTGTATCTCTAGTGCACAGGCTATACATTAGTGGTAACTTTTAGCACATCACCTATTCTCTTCCATTACACTTGATTTCACTCTTAAATGATGTTCATTTTACTATGGTTATCTATCCAATTACATATTTCCTTATTTATATAAAGTTTTATATTTATAATGTATTCATAATTATTATAAATTAATTTATATTATATACAATATATCACCTAAAAAATTTTAATAGTATGCACTTAGTTTTTAATTTTATTATCATGTACACCACATTATCATTATTATGTTATTATTTGGGTTTAGCTTATTTTGTTTCTTTGTTATTTCAAAATCGAGAATTCATAATATGACTGATCATGGAATATCTAAAATATTAGGGGGTAATTCATCAAGTAGCGAAGTGAGCTACGATGCGTTCGGCTCACTTCGCTAATAGTAGTATGCACATGCTGATGTCCTGTACGCGGACATCAGCATGTGCATACTACTATTAGCGAAGTGAGCCGAACGCATCGTAGCTCACTTCGCTGCTTGATGAATTACCCCCTTACCATGTAGCGAAAACTATCCCTCCAGCAACAATTGATTTACTTTGTTATCTATTGTCTGATTGAAATGTTTGATCAATGCAACTTTTGTATTTATTTTGTAACCGATCCTATGTACATTGAAGAGTGCGCGATGGCAGCTTCTTTACAGCCCTGCAGGTAGTGTTTCTATGCTATGCCGTTTTATATTTAAATTTTTCAAAGCTTGTATCAATTAAAATTATGGACTAACGTATTTATGTTTCCCTTAACTAGAATTAGATAGCTACCTTCTTTTTGATATAATCTGATAATCAGTATTAAGCCCGAAAATTTATATCCGTTTTCTTTCCCCTTTCTTTCTACTTTATCTATTTGTTTATATACTTTTTATGTGCCATTACTATACTTGACACGTATACATATATCAGCAGATTAAAGTAGTTGATGTTCTTTGTGACTAGCCAGAATATCAGGTGATCGATGGTGGTCACCGATTGTTGCCATGTGATATGGGGTACTAGTCAATGTGGGTTGGACAACTGTTGCCGAGATGGATTGGCGGCCTTGTGTACCTACCAACATACACTATTACCAAGGTTGCGATGAATCTGTCGGATAAACTTTTGTAATGGCAGACATTGAGGCAAGTAATTAACTATTGTTTACTTATATGCTCATAATATATAACAAACGGATTTGCAGATCGCTCCTTGTCTTGCTTGCTTTATGCTTGTCGTCCCTTTAATGATATCCCTTTTAAATGGACTGAACTCTGTTTATTACTAAGTGTAATGGATATGACAGGGCTTATTGCTTGCATATCACAACGAATGTTGGCAGGGCTGTGATGCAGCCGGAAACGCACCCTTCGGTAAATCCTTTATAAGCATGTGTTTTCTCATTTTAAATATGCCATGACTAAGCGCGTGTGCCCCCTGAGGACCCCCTCAGGGGATTACCCAGGAGACACCTCACAAAGCCATGCCAAAAGTGTTACAAAAGATGACTCCTGCAGATGATGTGGATTTTTGGAAAGAATTGTTAAATAATATAATTTACCGGAAGCTGACTGAGATAGTGTTAGAGCGTCATACCTTTACTGGGAAGCCCTAGAAGGTGTATAATGACATGAGACTGGAGGATGTTCAAGACTATACACAAAACTCAAAAGGAGAGTCTAGCCTGGCTGGGAGTCACCATGCAGGTGCATGCCCAGAGAGTTCATGCTTGGGAATATGATACTGACAAATCTGCCAGGCCCCAAATTTGTGATTTTCTTTGCCTGATAAGTCAGTGGTAGCAGTCGGAAAGGTTAACAAGCAAACAGATGGGAAACAGAGTAGCCTGTGATCAATTTCTTTGTGCCCTGTCAGGTAATGTTCAACAATGGGGAGGCCAAGCAGGCCCACCCTAACCTCATGCATGAACCGCAGAACTGCTCTGCCAAAATTGACAGAAACCCCGTAAATGTACAGTTGGATTTGAGGAGTATGGTTACACTTGTTCATGCTAGCTTTCTGGATTGAGGAGTATGATTACACTTGTTCATGCTAGCTTGCTGGATTGAGGAGTATGGTTACACTTGTTCATGCTAGCTTGCTGGATTGAGGAGTATGGTTACACTTGTTCATGCTAGCTTGCTGGATTGAGGAGTATGGTTACACTTGTTCATGCTAGCTTGCTGGATTGAGGAGTATGGTTACACTTGTTCATGCTAGCTTGCTGGATTGAGGAGTATGGTTACACTTGTTCATGCTAGCTTGCTGGATCCCCAGAAATTACAGAAACTCCTGTGGGAACTGTTCAACATAAAGAGGGGGTTAGTTAAAGAGTTACTGCATAATGTGATTGTTGGGAGGGATTTTCCCTTGTTTTGGAAGATGCACAAAAGACTGCAATGTCATAACTCCCTAGAAGGTGGCTCTGATATTTTTGCCTATAAAGACACAGTAGGGGTGACCACAAAGAATGATCCTAATTTTTCTCTAGAAATGTTGGTTGGGGAGGAGGAAGAGGAAAACTTACCGGTATAAAATGTCCCTGATTTGCCCGTAGTCGGGGCTGATTTTTGTACTGCCCAATTACAAGATCCAACCCTGGCAATAGCAAGGGAAAATGTAAAAGTTGTAAGTGGTGTCCCCTGGGATAATTACAGGAGCCTGAGGATGAAAAGGTGTTTCCTCATTTTGCAGTAGAAAGGGATATGTTATACCGTGGTAATAAATTGCATGAGGAAGTTGTAGAACAGTTAATAGTATCCCAGTCATTCCGCAAGATGGCTATGGACCTAGCCTACACATATCCCTTGGGTGGCCATCTTGGTCCTGAGAAAACTATAGATAGAATCATACAGAGGTTTTATTGGTCAGGCCTATATGAAGAAGTCAGAAGGTCGTTTAGGACATGCCCAGTGTGTCAGCTTACTATACCCATGCTTCACTTTGGAAGTCCTTTAGTGCTATTGCCTATTATATTATTACCCTTTTTAAAGGATTGCAATGGATCTGGTGGGGCCCCTTGTTAAGTCTGCTAGGGGACATCAACACATCCTGGTAGTAGTTGACTATGCTACCCGTTATCCCAAAACTATCCCTTTAAGGAACACTTCTGCTAAAACTTTTGCTAAGGAGTTGGTGCAGATGTTTTTCCGCACAGAAATTCCTAAGGAGATCTTAAAAGACCAGGGTACCCCATTTATGTCTGAACAATATGTAGCATCTTACACAGCTCTCTAATGACTTTAGTCTACCATCCTCAAACTGATGACCTTGTATAGATGTTTAACAAAACCTTAAAGGGGATGTTGAAGAGGGTGGTGGCCAAAGATGGTAGGGGATTGGGACAACCTATTTATTGTTTGCTTTAAGAGAGGTTCCTCAGGCTTCCATTGGTTTTTCACCTTTTAAGTTATTTGTATGGGAGACATCCAAGAGGGCTTCTATATGTTGCCAAAGAAACCTGGGAACAGGAGGTACGTAACTCCTCCCCACAGTATTATTGAAAACATTGCCCAAATGCAGGATAAAATTGAGAATGTCATGTATATTGTTAGAGTGCATTTACAGAAGGCTCCACAGGCCCAATCCCATGTGTGTAACCGCTCTGCCAGGGTAATAACCTTTAATCTGGGGGGTAGAGTTCTGGTATGGGTCCCTACGGTATTGATCAAATTCTTGGCCAAATGGCAACGACCCTCTGAAGTTGTAGAGAAGGCTAGTGAAGTAAATAATAAAATACACCAACCTAGCAAACATAAGCCCTACCAAATGTATCATGTGAATCTAATTAAGCCCTGGAAGGACTGTGAGACCCACCCTGCATTAAGCACCAAACAGGCAAATTCTGGGCCGATGTCCCTGAGGTGAAGATTGCAAACACTGAGGGGGTAATTCAGCAAGCAGCGAAGTGAGCTACGATGCGTTCGGCTCACTTCGCAAATGGTATCATGCGCATGCTGATGTCCTGTGTGCGGACATCAGCATGCGCATTAAAGGAATTCCCGTCTCAGCGAGACCAAAAGAGTTGCCTCGCTGAGACATCAATGCCTTTAATGCGCATGCTGATATCCGCGCGCAGGACATCAGTATGCGCATTATACCATTTGCGAGGTGAGCCAAACGCATCGTAGCTCACTTCGCTGCTTGCTGAATTACCCCCATCTGAGTCTTTACACATTTTTAAATTAAATTTTTTTTTTTTTTTTTTTTTTTACATTTTATATTAGTGTCAATGATTTATTACAAATTAACTAGAAACAACACAAGGTAATGGCCCATATGTACTGACAATACTTTTGGAAAGGAGCATAGAATGATGATAAAGATCTATATAAACCTTAATATACATTTAACTGGTTGAATGATATGTTATCCAAGGAAACTCTAATATACATTTACAGAGGATAATCAATGTAAGATAACTGTGACCTGTTCGGTTGCAAAGCACAGATGCACTGCTAAAATTTTATTATAAGAAGCAGGGCTGATTCTACTTATGTGTGATGTGGGCGACAGCCCAGGGTGCAATCTGAGGGGTGCTGTCGCCCACATCGCCCATCTCTAATCTTGACCCTTGACCCCCCCCCACCTTGCCCCACGCCCTCCACTCACCTCCAACAGCGTTCCAGCGACACACCTCCTCTGATGAGGTAAGTTGAATGTGACGGCGCTCCTTACTGCTTCGGGTCTTGTCGGCTGTATTCCACAGCTGCCGGCAAGATCTGAACATCTAAGGAGGGCCGTCGCATTCAGCTTACCTCATCAGAGGAGGTGTGTCGCTGGAATGCTGTTGGAGGTGAGTGGAGGGCGCTGGGCAAGGGGAGGGGGGCGGTGCGGGGCAGGGGGTGTTGCGAGGGGGGGGGGGGGGGGGGGGGTTGGCCCCGGGTGCCATTAGGGCCAGGACCACCCCTGGTAAGAAGCCCAGTGTTTATGAAGCCTTCCTAGACTGAAGATTGTGTATTGGGAACACTTTCCCACCAATTTACAATTAATATGCTAGGGAGACCGTATTTACGCTTTACTTTCTTCATTCTAGCAGCCCGGTAGGTTTAGAAATTTTGATCAGTACCGGGATAAGCATGATAAATTCGCTGCACTTTCATTACAGATACAATTCTGAATTGTACAATAAGGCTTTGACAATGTATGGTTGAATAAAAATATATCTGTCAAATTCTGTCACATATCTATGCAGTCATCTAATTTTAGCAAGTCAATTCAGTTTTTTCCTGGAATGGCTCATTTAACCATTTTTTTTTTGGGGGGGAGGGGGGGGAGATTTTTTATATAAAATTTTTATTTATTTATTTTTTTTTTACTTTTTTAAATCTCCCCCAAATTTCTAAACCTCCACAGAGGATAGAAACTGCGTGTGGGCAATGCACTAATGATAGCTTTTTGTTTTATTTGATATTGCTGGGGGAAAACTGACATATTCAATTGCAAATAATATATTGGCGTTGAAGACCCTGTGCAGAGACCTGTCACTGACACAAAACAGAAGCTAGCATTGAAGAACTCTATCACTAAGGCAATCAAGTATGACAGCAAACATCTAGTCACTCAGAAAAATCACCGGAGCTGTGAGCTCTCTGATAGCCTTAGATGTCCACACAGTATTTGCTGTCAACACTCCAGGATTTTCTAAATGAGTTGAATAATGTGTCAGTGGTGTCGGATCCCATCACTGATTTATTTGTTTCAGACTAGAATTGTAGAAATCAACAGGGAAATAAAGGGAAACCTTCTGAAATGCACTAGAGATGCAATCATTGCCATCATCCCTCTAACAACTGGTATATGTAAGAAGGGGTACCAGGCAGACCACAAGACTGCAGGATGGTGACATGTTTCTGGGTAGCAGTTTCACTCTCAGTAGCGCTACCCTCTATTAAAAAGGTACCCTATAGCAACTTCACAGAAAAGCAAATTCATAATTAAAGTGGACCTGTCGTCTCAAAACTCAAATACTAAATTACGTTCTACTAATGAAATAAACTTTTTTTAAAATATATGTGTATTTAAAAAAAAAAAAAAAAAAAAAAGTACCTTTAAACAGCGCTTCTCTCTCTCATCCTCGCTGTCAGCCTGACTTTTCTTTCCCTGAGTTGGTTTGAGCAGGGCTAAATGATGATTGACATTATTGCTCCTCCAATCATATCCCTGCTAGATCATGATTTAAGGGATCTGACTGGAGGAACTATAATGTCAGTCATCATTTAGCCCCCTAATCCGACTCAGAAAAGTGGGGCTGACAGGGAAGATGACAGAAACGCTATAAAGGAAGATTAAAAAAAAACAAAACATATATATTTACAGAAACATTTCATTAGTAGAACCTAAATTATTATTACAGTTTTGAGGTGACAAGTGCACTTTAAACTACTTTGTGCAGAATTGTGCAAAGAAAGATGCAGTTAAACAAAGTCTCCCCCATGTTTACAGGGCAAGCGGTTGCTATTTACTTCAACAAATAACTTTTATTGGAACCAGGGATGAACACAGATGCAGTTGCACTTCTCTTGAAAAATACTGGGAAAATGTGGTGCATTGTATGGTACTATATGGTACTGAGACATTGCTTACCATTGCAGTGACAGCCATGCCATGCAAGAGGGAAGTGCTCTGTTATCCCACAGGGGGGAGAAATAGTAGTAAGTACAATGAAGGGTTCTCGAAGTGAATTTGCATCTGTTCAGGTCCCTATTGCAATTGTTGCGATTTTACTACTCCTTATTCATCTATTCCCTTGTTTAGAAAGCAAACAGTAATGGATGTGATTTCTTGTGTAGTGCAGAGTAGTCAATTAGAATGCATAGTGGTGTAAAGTACAGACGCCATCCTCTCAATGTCTCACTTACTGTATTATGTGAATAATATTCTTTTTTTATGTCACCATATTCCTTATTTATGTTGTCACTTGATCAGTCTTTTTATTGTCCATTTTAAATGACCAGTAGTGTTACTGCTGCTGAATTCGACACTTGATGAATGACTAAATTACGGGGGTTATTTACTAAAGTCTGAATAGTCACATTACAGTCTTCATTCATGTCTATTTGCTGCTTCATAGCATTCATGTATTGAACAAACTACGATATGGTGAATACGCAACCAATTTTAGCACTTCTGATGGAAGCGGACTCCATCCGCACAGGCACAGGTAATTTGCCTATCTGCCAGGCATTGGAGTCTGTTGAAGTGCAAATTAGGACAGGTGTATTGCTCCAAATTCATCTGTTTGACTTCAGCAGATCAGGGTGGCAAATTAAGGGGGTTTATAGAACCTTTATGTTAAGGTTGAGAAAACTTAGTGGAATTCTTCAGAACTTTAATTCTAATGTATCAAAAATTAGATTTTAGAGAATGCTTCTACTGTATATTTAATAATAAAATGTTTATACGTTTCTGTTTTTCATTTTGTATTCTTTCTATTAAAGGGGATGTTTGAGCCAGAGCTGGGCTGTAGGGTAGGTGCTAGGGCTCTACTGGAGGGGGAGTGCTATCTTGGTGCTGACCCCCTCCTTTTCCCCACCCCCTACCTGCCTCTCTTGTGGCCCGGCTCCATTTGCTACAGCACTTAGTGCTACAGTGCTCCTCTCCCTGAGGAATGCTTTTAAACTTCCAGTGATCAGCTCACAGGAAGTCAAACATAGTGCTGGGGAGAGGTGAAAGGGATGCTGTAGTGCTAAGAACTAAAGCAGACACAGCCAGGCCACAAAAGAGGTAGGTAGGCACAGGGAGAAGGAGGGGGCAAGGACCAAGAAAGTACCCCCATCCTTCAGACGTCATGGAGTAGGATGGGAATTTTGGGGGCAGCACAGTATAGGGAATGGGGGGTGTTGGGGGGCAGAGCAGTAAGGGGGTGTCATGGGGTCAGTGCTGTATGGGGAATGGGAGGGAGCAGGGTTGGGAAAAGGGGTAGGCAGTTGCCTAAGGCACTCCTGGGGGGGGGACATGACTCTATCTTGGTGTTCGCCCGCTCTCCTTTTCCTAGCCCCTACCTACTTCTTTCCTGTTCTGGCTCTGTCTGCTCTAGCAATTATCGCTACATTGATCCTCAAGCAGCACCTCCTTTACCCTCCTGTAATTGGCTCACAGGAAGTTAAAGGCAGCGCTGGGGAGAGGATTGATGTAGTAGCACTAGAGCAGACAGAGCTGGGCCAGGGAAAAAGCAAGTAGGGACAGCCTGTTGTGTGGGGAGGGAGCTTGTAGGGACAGCACAGTATGGGAGGGGAGTGGTGTGAGGAAAGGCAGTATCTGGAAAGAGTTCCTGAGAGTAGTATAAAGCAATAAATGGAGACAATAAGATGTAGTACACAAAAAATAATAAGGAATAAAGATATGAGTGCATTAACAAGATGTGAATCTATTAGTGGGACCCTGATCTCTAGTTTCTTGGTGAACCCCAACACTGTAATTCAACACTAACCTTACTTATATCTGGAGAGGGAAATACAATAAATCTGATCAGATAAACTAGTATCATTTTCTTTGCTTGATGTAAATTTGGTAGTGTTTATAAACTCTTGCAATTTAGAACTTTTAAAAGTTGGAACATGTATGAGGAAGTGTGTTTGAGAGATCTTGTAAGAGTTAAGAGAATGATGTTTTGGAACCATAGACCAGCCATTCATTTGGTAAAAGGAATGTGGATTTATTTCTTTGGTTAGGATTTCTTTAAGGCCTAAAAATAGGGAATCCAATGTTCTTGTAAGAAGGAATCTGATTGCTAAAATGATAATATATCAAAGAAAATAATTTTATTGAGTGAGAATTTCGAAGAAAAGACTGTTGTTACAAAAATGTATTCATCTGTGTATTTGAAGTCTGGAGATTGAATTTACGAATTTGCAGCTGACAGGAAATTGAATATTGTAGCTTGCCACAAACTGACCCAGGGACCTTGAATACAAAAATGTCAAATCTGTAGGCCAACTGGCTGTTCTGTTTGCAGTCAGTATGTTTTCTTAATTATGAAAGTAAACCGTCAAGCGATGTTAATAGGTAATGCTATCCTGGCTTAGAAATAACACAGAAATCATTTGTTTGGCGTTATATTACAGCACATAATATTACGTTTCGGTCAAGTTTTAGTAATGTCCATTTGGGTACATAAAAAAAAATTACCACTTCATTGCCTCTATTACTGCACGTTGTTGTCATTTCATTACACAATAAAAACACAAATGACACAAATAATAAATACATTATAAATCCCTCAATATTTCACCAATGTATTTTCATGCTCTCGTTGAATGTAGATTGGCTACAAGTCATACGTTAGACCAAAATGGCAGTTCACTAAAGCTCTAAACTGCCCAGTGTTGAACTGTCCCACTAGGACCCACGGAAAGATCCTTTGAGGCCCAGGTTTTAGTGTGCTCTCCTGGAGTTTCAGTCTGAAATATCATACCAAATTTCTGAGGGTAGTGTAAAGAAGGTAAAAGTATAAAGACAAATTAGGATACAAATAAATCAGAGAGACTTATGAGAGAAATGTAGAGACAAAAATAATCTTCTCTTGTTTTCTGGTGGGCCCCTAATCTCTTGTTTCCTGGTGGGCACCAGCAATTCAGTCTGACACTGTAGTAGCTCCCAAAGATTAGTTCTCTTTATTTATCTAATACTTTGTATACAATAGTGCTTGCTGGATTTTTTTGAATAAATTCTGTTTTATAAATTGTAGATTGTAAGCTCTATGGGGAAGAGACCTCCAACGTCTTGTGTCAACCACAACCATGCACTTAAAGTGAAGTATCCTTGTGATATTATACTTGTGTTGTAAAATGCACTTTTCCCATGTCTGTATTGTATTTGTATTGTTGAATTGTACAGCACTGTGTAAATTTGTGGCACTTTATAAATAAAACTATACATATACATACAAGCAATAACTTTTATAGCAAAGGCCATAAATGTTACATACCTTACACCCTCACATATCATTAATCCAGCCCTGTAACATGGTGGAATATTATTATTATTTTTTTTTAACACTTTTTCCAAATAGCGCAGAAGGTTACTGTATGTATCTTCTGATGGATTTTCCAGCTAATGTGTAATACATAAAACAAAAACAACTTCTGCAAAGTTAAACCTTGATAAATGGGTAACACTGGAGTCATCTGGAAATGTTTGGTAAAATAGTTAGTTTGCAGCTTGACAAGGAAAGAGTAGAGGATATAGGAAAGGGCAAATTAAATAGTAAAGGGAATTCTTCAAAACATTTTACAAAAATGTATCGAATGTGGATCATGTAAAATGTGGATGCAAAGGACCTTTTTACCATTTGGCATCCATTTATACATGAAGGTATTATTCAGCTTGTGCCCATGTTTGCTGCAGTTGCAACTGTTTTTCATTGTGGCAAGAATCAGAATCAATATAGGTGCAACTGATGCATGATACACAGTTAAGTGTAGGTGCAACTGATGCATGATACACA
>WMED01005112.1:0-19900 GCA_019650415.1 Pipa parva
CAGTGTGCACGAGCGCGGTCACGAGAAGCAGCATGGCGCTTCCCAGCGCCGGGGGCAGAGTGTCGCTGGAGCGTGGCCCGGTAAGTACAATTCCTAACAATTAGGAAACACAGCAAGGTACACAAACAAGATGAGGGAGGCAAGAGAGGTCGACACTGACACATATTAGTAAAAACAATTATTGATAATATTAAATGAATTAAAATGTTGTGTGGGCTATAGAGTCGTTTATAAGTGTAGTTCCACATAACTTGTTGTTCTCTTCTGTCTTTGCTATTTCACTATGCATGCAAGTGAGCAGAACATATTTATTTACACATGAGGCAAAAAAGAGGTGCTTCCAATATGTACTGTACCTCATTTGTCTCCATTATAAAGTATATACCATGCGTGTTTACCTCCATTACATCTCCAAAGATTTGCTTTCAGTATATTGTAGATATTCCCAGTTTATATCACATGATCATTTTATCTTTGTTTGTAATCTGCCAGATGAATGGATTTTAGTATCCTAACAGCTTGGAATGATTATCTATTGTTATACAATAAAAATATTGTCTTCTAATCCACTTTCATTTTATTCTTTTTGTACTACCAATTTACATTCTTTGCAAGTATATAGAAACAAGGTTGCTTTGGCAGAATATGTCCCATCCGCTAACCAGCAATATCAAGACGTTGGTATTTAGCATTCTGCTTAGACAAAACAAAAAGAAATGGCTGCTGTTTAGTTGTTGGGCACTTTTGGATTGTTTCAACTTTTGCTAGTATTCCTCGGCAATATAAAATTTGGTTTTGTGATTACCACTGAACATCAGATGTCAGCTGCCTGTAGGTTTATTTTGGCTTCTCCTGGATCAGCAGTTCTAGAAATTATAATAGGTTTACATTTATAGATTTAAACCTCACTGGAACTGGAACTGCTGTTTGCATCCAGTCTTTACCTGGAATTCCGCCTCGATTCACTGCTCAGACCAGGTACAGTAGTCAGGTCATCCTAATAAAACGATATGCTGGACATTGTCAAGATGTTGTAGTTAAACCAGAGCAACTGCCAATGAATTCTTTTACACCTACACAAGTTATTTCCTAATAAGCTGAAACCTTAAACATTCTGTTAGCGTTTTCATGAAACCCTTTTCACTAATTTCTCTATGGTGTTTTTCTGCACACAGTTTGCAGTAAAAGCAATGTCAGTGGGCAGAAGTGTGAGGCACATTGGCACATGTAGAAAAATGTGTGTGCAATAAATACTGTACAGAAGGTGGTATCACTGTGAATCGACAGTGGAGTTAAGAAGATGCAAAATGATTAGTGAATCAGAGCTTTCACCTTGATTCATTTGGCCAGTCTGATTTAAAGATAGAGCCAACATTCCTAATGTTTTTTCTCAGCGTAGATTCCTCCCTTCCCTTCTACCAGTAAATGAGTCTTGGTTGATCTCCTTTTTGTCCCTTGATGAAAGACAAAGTACTAAGTTCTTTGACTTTGTTTCAAAGGCAGTACAATCCCTCTGTATTTGTAATAGTGGGGAAAGCATGGCGTTTTCTACTACAGCCACCCAGGAGCTTATTATTCCAGCTGCTTTAGAAACAGCTGTTACCATAAATACATTTTGAATTAAAATGAAGAATTGGCACAGATCCCTGTGCTCGGTAGTTTAATTAGTATTCTGTGGTATTTCTGCAGCAAATGCTCTACAGGTCTAGGAATAAATATATGCATTATTGAACATCTGAATGTAAAAAACAATCATGCATTTGCACACATACACACACAAAAAAAAAATCTTCTATAAACTACCCAGATAACGTCACCTCTTACATTCTGGAAAGAATACAACAATGTGTCCCTCAATCAGGGTTTGTTTTGTGCATTTTATTTCTTCTTTTTTTCATTCTCTGTTACAATGCTCTGTATACAACTGTTTGTCTCCTTCTAGGACAAGCTCTGTATATATTCACCTCTCTGCTTTACAACTCTTTCACAGGTTCCATTGTTGGTTGCAATTAAATACTTCAGTTTCTGTACAGGTGCTCCCGTTATCTTCTACCTATATCCAGGGAGTCTCATGATGCTACAATGTAGTGTGGGAGATGACTGACTTTGTCTTGCTGTTAACAAAGGAAATTCATGAAACTAGGTATGGCCAAACACAGCATCAACTAATTTACTTACTGAACACTGTCAACACAATGTTCTGAGCTGTATCTAGAATAGTCTGCCTATATCAATTTAGTGCTATGAGGAGATGATGAACTAGAACATGGACTTCTTATATCTCAAGAAATATGCCAGAAGCACTTGTCATCATCCTATTATATGTGTCTCTTGGATAAGTCAGACTATGGGCTTTGTGCCAGAAAAATAAGAAGTCACTAAATGTCCACAGCACGATTTTTTGTCATGCTTTCCAAGTTAATGCACTTTGTGAAATGAACAAGTTTATTTAAAAATACTTTGCCAAAGCCATTATTTTCCTTTATGCACATTCTGTTGATTTTTGTTTGGACTGAATCGATCTCTGACATTTTAGATAAATGAAACCACTACATTTGGAGGAATTGTAATGCTTACTGTACCTATTATTCTGGACAATTCATAAGCAATTAGCCACTTACAGAAGGAGAGCTTGTTTCATGGCTATAGGCAATAATATTGATAATATTAATGTCATTTTGAAGCCCTTTATTTTTAGAAGTTAACTTTTTTGTGTGTGTGCTTGTATGTACATATAAATATTTAGATTTTTTGATATATTTATTAAAGTACATTGAATATTTTTGAGTAGAAAGTTGTATTTAGATTTTGTTAGTGGCTATATTTGTGTCTATTTAGGGTATTTGTCATGTTGAATGATAATTTGTTAAAGGCATACAGGTCTGAATATGTAGAACTGACTTTGATAAATGAGTGTTGTATTGGGGACACACAGTAGAGTTCTTGGAGCTTGTATCATTTTGTGTATTGTTTTCTTGAGTTTGTGTATTGGTGAACTTGTCTACAGGTGCTTTTTCATATTTCTTGTGGCTTTCCTTAGCAACATCTATATGTCTAAGGGGGTAATTCAGGAAAGAGCGCAGTTACCTTGCGATGCCTCTCATCAGTTCGCCAAGACGGGTACGCACTCCCTGCTGTCCTGCCAGCGGAGATCAGCGAACGCTTTAAAGGTACTTCAGCGAGGCAACTCGAGTGGTCACGAGGTAACTTCTCTCTTTCCTGAATTACCCCCTTTAAATGTGAAGACTTTGCTATATGGGTAGTGATGGCTAACATTAAATCACCCTAGAAACCCTTATATGTTGGTAAAAAAAACTGGTCTACATACTAAAATGATGATGTTTTTACAAAAATATTGTATATTTTCATTAAAAAGTATAAAACAGGCATGCTGACATATAAATATACTTATTTATTTTGATTTCACTACAATACATTTTCACTTTGGGTCAATTGTCTACATGATGGCATGCATATTCTAAACACTGAGTATGCACAACTGACTTCATTACTCAAAGGGCAAACTGATGAGAAGTACGGCAAATTAATTTCAGGATAAGAATCTATGCTTAATGATTTATTATGAATACCCCCCCCCCCTCCATTTTCATCAGTGTAGTCTGGTGAGCTTATCAGCAACTGCCTGAGATTAGAGATTTGTGCCCCTGCCAAAAAAATGCTACTTTTTAATAGACATTTTATGAAACTGGCAGGGTTTCGCTACTGATACAATAAATAGTTCTATGTTCTATTGAGAAGAGTCAAACATAAAATAAGATTTTTTTTATGGAAGATTTTAGAATGATAATCAATATTTTGAGTCTCCAAGTGTTCACCAGCAAAGAAGACTCAAAGGGCTCAACCACCTATTCATAAAAGATGCAGTTTTATCACACATACCCCAAAACTATTGTAATAAGTGATAAATCAGTCTTAAAACATTATTCAATCCACTTCATTTCAAGGAGCCTATACCTGTCTAGATTCTTGGGTCTAGTTGAGGGCCTTCCATTGTTGGAGTCTACCAAATAATCCCTTGGTCATTTGGTGGGGCCAATATGACCCTGTAGTCAATATCCTTTTAATGTAGAATTGTTGGGTTTCTTTTCTTTCTGAATATGGACTAAAAAAATATCTCGGTGAAATATTTCCTCCTTTTAGGCATGTATGTATTGCATATGACTGCATGTGTCATTTTGCAGGTAAGATAAATGCTAGGGTACAAGGAGCCTAAGAAATAGACTAAAGAAAACAGTCGAAATTATTGAAATATATGTCACATTTAACAGTTTGGATAGCTGAGCAAATGTGTAAGTGAAAAATAACTTGTCACCAACAAAATATGCATTGAAATTCATTACATAGTCTTTATGCATTTGTTCTTATTAACTGTTGTAATATACAGTTTGTAGAAGAATGTAAATCTGATTTCTCCCAGCAAATTATTTATCAAATGTTATCTGAAATCTAAGTAAATGCATTTTATTTGGTGAATTCGAAATGGAGATTTTAAACTGATGTGAATTACGATTGTATCTCAAAACTGAAGAATAATTGCTTCTACTCAAGGTCTGGTTTTATGACAAAGAGTAATGAAGAATAAAATTAAGCAATAGTCCCTCGGGCAGGAAATGAAGTTCTTCTTATATTAGGATGTTTTGAATGCCATTGAAAAGGTATTTAACATATAGATACAGTTTTCTCTTTTTTCACCGCAATACTTACTTCTTCTGTTCTTGCTATCATGTTCCATCTTAGCATTTTAGCTCATGGTTGCTTCAAATAAAGAGGTGGAAAAAGTCATACAAACAGAATATATCAGGAATGAAAAAAACTGATAAGTAGTTGTCTTAAAGAACAATAATGATATCATTGACTTCTAAAAATAACATCTGGGCCACCTTTCTATACTTGTGATTCCTGACCATTAAATAATCTACAGAATATTGTTGGTGTAAAAACATTCCTGTTTCACTTAAAGGGGCACTATAGTGATGATATAACTGCACACATACATGTAAAACTCCTTTATACTAAGCCAGTTGCTGACACAGCTAGTTAAAAAAATGTTTAGGGAAGAAATAATACTTGCTGTTTGTTTCCCTTAATTAATTTTAATGAGAGCTGACATTTTCCTCTCCCTCTCCTTTCTGTTCTGCAAGTCAGGTAACACGAGAAGAAAAAGCTGCCTGACTGCTATTAGTTAAGCAGTGTGATGACAAATTAAGCTGTAATGCAGGAGAGTACAGAAAGAAAGCTGTCTTGTGTATATGTGCTAAGTAGTAAGTAGGGAAAAAATGTCTGGGGGAGGGAACTTTTTAATTGAAAACTAACCAGTACGTGTCTCACACACACATTTCCTGTGCAGGATTTTATCAGTGCTGCCTACTCAATCATTCTGTGTCACATGAAACAATTACTGGGTAAGAAACACTTCTCAGTAAGGTATAGTACTGCATATGTAAATATTTAATTTGACTATAGTTCCCCTTACATAGTGTACCTGCTAACTTTTCCTTCAAATAGGGATATTCATGAAATATGCTTAAACACAAGTAAGAAATAAAGAAAACAAAATTTTCTTTAGTCTATTTCTTAGGCTCCTTGTACCCTAGCATTCGCATAGCAAATCTGCAACAATTTCCCTATTTTAAAGTCGCGACAATTTTTTAATGTTAAGATTGCTACAATTTTGCCATAATAAAGTCACGATTGTGACAATATTCTCATTATAAAGACGCACCTGCAACAGTAGCAGCCTATTGCGACTATCTTTATCTGGCAAATTCGCACCTAAATGCAACAATTCATGTCATACTAATAAGTAAGTAGTTGTTGCAAATTATTCTCCTGTTTATTTATGCAAATAACTTGAAACATTTTTTAATTTTTTTAAAAAGTCTGTGTGTTTTTTAAATATTGTCTGAGTTTTTCGAATTCTCCTGGCAAACAATGAAGTGGTGCATAAGGTATACATAAAATAATGAAACTATTGAAATAATGATTTTCCTAACAAATCTGTAACTGTAATTTTCTAACGTAACAGTTTAAATTAGGTCCGCAAACTTTGCCAAAATACTACTATTGACATGAAACAGTGTATTACAGACAACTGTGTTTTTATCTGACTTGGGCCGAAATTTAGAATACTTTAGAGTATTTATAGCTGCAAGTACTCCAGGATGTGTGATCTTTGCAGAGTTACAATACCCTTTAGCATTCATTTTTTCATAAACTTTTAAACCCTTTCAGCAATCCAGTGGTTAAATGTCATTCATTTTAACATTTTTCTTGTCTTATTTTTTGGGTGAAATTTACAAAAGTCAAAAATAATTTTTTAAACTTTTTCACCTGTTTTTGTGGCAAAAATGTACATTTTACTCAAAAATGGGCGAAAAGGTAGAAAATTATGTTTTCCACTACAGTATTTCCACACAACTTTCAGCCATTTTCGTGACAAAAAATGGCCTAAAGATCGGCTAAAAATGAGTGAAAAGGGTGGCAAAAAGGTTGAAAAAATAACTTTTGGTCTTTTTGACCCCCTTTCCACCTTTTTTTTGCCCATTTTTAGGCAGTTTTTGTGGCAAAAAACAGTTTTTTTTCATCAAAATGGAGGAGAGGGGGGGGGAATGGTTGAAAACATAATTTTTGACTTTTTCTCTCATTTTTGTTGTGAAAAATGTAAGATTTTGCTGCAAAAACTGGCAAACAAATTGAAAAAATCATTTTAAAATCTTATAAATCTTATAAACCCTTATTAAGTGTTTTAAAAAGCATATTTTAAAGCATATTAATATTAGTATCTCAGCCTCTTCTGAAACTTTGACACTTTTCCAAAGTTCTGCAAATAAGGTACTCACCAAAATAAGCATGGTAAATGTGTGTATATAATATTCAATGCTGAATATATAATATTACATGAGATTTTGACAATTTTACAATTATTATTATATAGCGCTACTATTTTATGCAGCACTTTACAGAGATTCATCATTCACTTCAGTCCCTGCCCCATGGAGCTTGGTACCTTGAGCTTGCAATCTAGTTATGTCACACACACATAGATGTATATTTTTGGATTGTGGGAGGAAACCCACACAAATGCGGGGAGAACATACAATCTCCATGCAGATGAAGTCCAGGGTGGAATTGAACCTAGGACCTCAGTGCTGCAAGGCAGTAGTGATAAACACTGAGCCACAATTGTAACTTAGGTCATAATTACATAACATCAGCAAGAGTCTGCAAATTTTTATTAGAAAAAAATACAAAAGGGTTATTGTCCAGTTTCAACTGAGGTTTGCTCAGTTTAGTAACATGAGCTTCTCAGATTATAAAGAGTAAAAAGTTATGTGGACAATTTCTCCTGGTCAGAAAGACATTTTGATCAAGTTGTAGCAATCATGTTACCTCTTCTTCTCATCACATGGCCCATCTGCTTTATCTACTCAGGATTCAGTTTTCATAATCCTTCTGTAGTAAGGTATGGTAAAAGTGAACAGAGAGTAGGATGAAAGTAAGCAGCAGCAGTATAGATGGGTAGGTAGAAAGTTGGGTGAAATTTAATAAACTCAGAAAAGCCCAATTTCACTTTTCAGAGTTTATTCAGGTGAGATCTCAGAAGTTTCTCGTGGTAAATATTGTTGGATCTTTTTCAATAAATATTTACTGACAGAAACTTTCGACCATGTTTTTCAATCTCATTTTTTTGATAAAAAGGTAGCCACACTACTAATGTAAAGCTTGGCTACATTTTTCCATTGAAAAATTTGATCGAAACTTTTCAGTCGGTAAAAATCAATCAAAAATATTGAGCGATTTTTACCACATGAACAGCTGAAATGTTCTCTGGATAAACTTGGAAAATCGAAATTGGCTTTTCTGAGTTTATTAAATTTCTAAAGTGTGGTAACCTCTTGTTGTGTTTCATTAACCTTTAACTTCAAAGATTATGTTCACATTGAATGTGTTTTCAGTATGTTGTAAAGTATATGTCAGTTCTCTAAGACAATTTGTAATTTATCTTAATTTTTTTGTGTTTTTTATTTATTTTATTTTATAGTCAGAATTTTTAAAATTACATTTTAATGTTAGTTTGGTTTCTAAGGCTGGTCAACCTCACACCCATGCACCAGTTTACATACAGACTGGAAGACAATTAGTACAAAACCTGAAAATTAAGATTACAGATAAAAAAAAATATTATAGATTAAAAACTGATCCTTGGTCAGTGGCAGTCAAAAAGATGAAGAAAAGCAAAAAATAAACAATTTAAAAACCACTGCAAAATAAAAAAGTAAAGACGAGCTGCAAATTGTCTTAGAAATTCACAAGTATATATATATATATATATATATATTCACTGTATATATAGGCGTAAATTTAAAATTATGTTGTGATCCATGGCAACCAATCAACAGTTAGCTTTGATCAGTCTAATGATGTTCACACAATGTAACAGCATATCTCATAGGTATCTTTGAGTTAGGCTACCTTTGCAAGTTTTCATCTATATTTGTAAACACCCTCCTCAGAATACAATATTTACAAAATACTAAAAATTAATTTCAAAGTGGACAACTCATGTAATGACTAAACCAAGTCTTTTATGTAGGCGGCATCACATTATGTAAGTGATATTACTTTAATGAATAAAAAATGGCCCTTGTCTAGTATATAAAAATAGAGTTAGTTCCACACAGTTCATTTTTTTTTTATTAAGAATTGTGGTGAGTCGAAACATCTAATGGCTAAGGTAAGCCAAGGTAGTGCCTTAAAGAAATGTTTTGCTCTATTTGTATCCAAAGTTTAGAGGGATAAAACTGGAACCAATCATTAATCCTGGTTAAGAAGTCTGTCTGCCTATATTATCTGAAACTAGGCCACTCTTCCTTTAGTATTATGCTGAAAAATATTTATCTTCATGATCATGGTTTAGTGTCCCCCCCCCCTTAGCTTCAAAATAACCTATTTAATGTTTGAAAATAGGAGGCTAGTGGAAGACTAGGAATGCTCTGGATGAGATCTAGGATATGTAGATGTAAATTGAAATTTATAATTTCAGATCAGCCTAGTCAGAATACCTTAAGGGTTTCCAATTTCAATGTGTTTGTTATGGCTTAAAATTAGACTCAAATATTTTTATTATGCCTAATCTTGCCCAAACTCCTGTAAAGGTATGTAAACATTTTCTATATACTGTATATCCATAAATATTGTAATCAAATATGAGCATGTTGCACTTTATATGTATGCAGCATGCTGACACATTGCTTACAATATTCTTCTCTAGTAAACAAATAACCGCAGCAATTTAGTTTTATTTATAATATACACATAATGGTAAATAATCTGGCGGATTTGCAGTTTTTGGCTTATCTCTGTGAAAGTTTATTAAGGATATATGTCACTTGTGTTTGAGATGGATGGTTCAAAACATCTCCATTGTTTCTAATTAGCATCTTTTTTTTTTTTTTAATTAACAAAGCGACATGCAAATTACATGAACGCGGTTTATTGCATAGCAATTTCACAAGCTAGGCTCATGAATATGGTAATTTGTTTGATTTTAAGTTCTCTGGAGACATCTTGTTAAAAAAACATTTTATTGGCCAATCCGAAAATATCACTAAAACACAAAAGCTCTACAAACTTGTTGAAACCCATCATTTTGTTGAGGGAGAATACAGTAGCTTCAAGCCAATCTGGAAGAAATTTCTGATTTTTTTTTTTTATCCCCTAAGGCAGCTTTGTTTTCTCTTTTTGTCCTTCATGATTTTGTGTTCAAGTGATGATGCTGCTTTTTGAAATGTGAAAATGTATTGATATTTTTTTCTCCAGGAGAAACTGCATATGTTGCTATTGAGAATACCCATCATGTTTCTATTTTTATCCAGTCACCTGCGTCCAACAAATTCTTGCACGAACTTGTATTTTGTATTAATTTCTCAAAGAAGTACTGCACTTGGACAAATGGTCTTTATTTAGGGCAATTTAAATTCAAACATGCTCATCTTCAGACATGCAATTACCAAGGCTCTGCTGTTTTCACTAATTGCTCTTACTAGGGACATTGGTGGGAAGCCAATCATTGTGATGGTTGGCACATTATCATTTTTATTCCACTACCTGAAAAAAAAAAATCGTTTGCAAAATCCCCTGTGTAATTAGTAGGACTCATGATTAATTGTCCTGCAAAATTAGCTCCACTGTTGCTTTTATTTCACTGCTTCAAATATTAATTAACGTTAACTTCTTCCCTTCACTGTTGCCTCTTGAATATTCAGTGTTGCGGTGAAAAATGAGTCAGGTTTTCTTCCTGCATTAAGCTCACTGGAGCTCCAATTGCAGGAATAAGTATTGTGATTTAAGAGATCACACTAGGGTCAGAAATAATTTTCATGGAAGGGCAGGCAAAGCATCATGGGAAAGCATTCATGCACTATCTGAAAGCAAATTGTTTAAATAATGATTCATTCCCTGGTGCTTTTGGTGTACCATTAGCAAATATGCAAACCTTTGCATGGTTCTGTGCCCAGGAATTCTTTATTGACATGCAGTTAATGTATATTATCTAATCATTAAAATGTTATGATGAAGTGAAGTAGAATTGTAGACTCTACAGACTAAATGCTCTGATTTCTGCAACTTTTGTATTGCGATTTTACTTTATGGTGTTGAAAGTGTATAGTGTACAGCTTTGCATGTTTTACATGTTGAGTGTTTTTTTTTTTTAGTGAAGATTTATCTGAGGCCCTTTTCATCAACCTTTGAGGCTTTTTGGTACTAAGGAAACTTTGACAGTTTTAATTCTAAAACGTTTACCTTACCAGTAAGATTTGAAGTTAGCGCATGGATTTTCGATGTGTATTTAAGATGATATAATGTGGAAAACATTAATGCTGTAATAAAAAACACCTTATTTTCAACTCACAGGGCAGCAGGTAAATGCTGCTTTCAAGCATATGAAACTGTATGTATGCTGAAGCAGCGGCATCTGAAAATAATGCGGACATGCAACACTTATCAAAGCATGCAATTTGTAAACTGAAAAGAATGTTTTAAATACAGTGAAGGAAATAATTACAGTATTTGATCCCTTGCTGATTTTGTAAGTTTGCCCACTAACAAAGAAGTGAACAGTTTATAATTTTAAGGGTAGGTTAAATTTAACATTGAGAGATACAATAAACAAAATAAAATCCAGAAAAATTCTTTGTATAAATTATATAAATTTATTTGCATTCTGCAGTGAGAAATAAATATTTGATCCCCTACCAATAATTAAGAGTTCTGGCTCCTACAGAGCAGTTAGACCAGTGATTTTCAACCGGGGTTCCCCGGAACCCAAGGGTTCCGCAGGAGCAAGCCAGGGGTTCCCCGACACCTGCGGTACTATGGTTAGCCGGGATATGGTCCCGATCACTGTCACACAATAACCATGTAAGCGATCGGGACCCTGTTCCGGCTAACCTGCCTACCTGCATGCAGTATGTAGTTCATATAGTATGTAGTTCTGTATTGTGTGACAGTGATTGGGACCATATCCCGGCTAACCTTACATGAGTTAAAAGGCAGCCTTGGCTCCTCCCTCCATGACCTGCTGATTATGTAGAATTGCTCTGAGCTTCAGATACATTCTTAAAGTTGCAGAACCTTTATATTAAAGGGATGTCACAGGTGCTGCTGGCACTTACAAATCTAGTCTGCCTTCCTTTTACAGAGCACTTCTGATTTATCATATATTTCTTGGTGATTCTTGAACAGCAGGTGAAGGATGTTTCCAAGGCTCAGAGCGATTCTACATACCCAACAGGGTTTCTTTAGGGGTTCCGCCAGAGATCAGGGTTTATTTAGGGCTTCCGCCAGAAATCTGATAACACAAAAGGGTTCCCCTGAAGAAAAAAGGTTGAAAAACACTGAGTTAGACACTCCTAATCAACTTGTTATCTGCATTAAAGGTCTTAATTAGTCAACTTTATAAAAGATTCCTGTTCACAGACTCAATTAATCAGTCAGACTCTAACCTCTACAACATGGACAAGACCAAAGAGCTTGCTAAATTTGTCAGGGACAAGATCATAGATCTGCACAAAGATGGAATGGGCTACAAAACCATAACTAAAACGCTGGGTGAGGAGACAACTGTTGCTGAAATTCCATTCTAAAATGGAATAAAAACAAAATGACTGTCAATCGACATCGATCTGGGGCACCATGCAAAATCTAACCTCGAAGGGTATCCTTGTGTCACGGGCTGCGTCACTGAAATAGTGGACCCTCTTACCACTGCGGAGGTTGGCGCAGGTTTATCTGAGGTGTGGAGTCTAAGGAGCCTCCAGTCTTCACCTTTAACCCCCGCAAGGGGGTACTGGGCTTTGAGGTGAGAGACTCCCAGGTCGCGGCCCTCAACCTCTCCCTCCGCAGGTGGTAGCTGGAACAGGGACAAGAGCAGGCATAGAATACTGGAACAGACTCAGGAACACAGGTACAGGATACTGGAACTGGAACAGACTTAGGAACACAGGTACAGGATACTGGAACTGGAACAGGCTTAGGAACACAGGTAGAGGATACTGGAACAGACTTAAGAACACAGACACAGGATACTGGAACAAACTTAGGAACACAGGTACAGGATACTGGAACAGGCTTAAGAACACAAGTACAGGATACTGGAACAGGCTTAAGAACACAGGTACAGGATACTGGAACTGTAATAGACTTAGGAACACAGGTACAGGATACAGAAAATGGTACAGGTACAGAAAATGGAGATGTTTGGTTCAGAAAAATTATGACTTATGGGTAATCTAATACCCATGTATAAATGTATAAAAGGCCAACAAAAAAGATTTTTGTTTACTGTAAGAGCAGTGAAACTATGGAACTCTCTGCCTGAGAAACTCTGCCTTTTTTGGTTACAAAAAGGTGGGTTCTCAATCCAGGGAATTATTCTGATTGCCATAGGTGTAGTATGAAGGAAAAGTTTCTTAAGATGAGTTTATTTGCCTTTTGACATGTGTTTTTAGGCTAGACTCAATAGACATGTAATTTTTTGCCTTACAAACTATGCTTTTTTTAGCCTTGCCTAGTGCAAATATGGAAACTCACCAAGGTTTTAAGAATGTATGTATAATAGTGTGTATTTAATGTCTGTTTCTGGTCCTGTCTGATGGGTGTGCATTATCACAGAGACCTTTTAGTTGACTTTAGTTATCATCATACATAGACACTTGTCACTAATGGTAGTCTTTTGAGTTTCTCTTGACCAAGAATCTTATAAACCTGTCAGTTCTTACAGAATTTTGGTTTTCCTCAGTTGAATTGCTTATCTGTGTATAATCTTTCTTTGCATTGCCTGTTAGTCACCTGTGTGGAACTTAAGGGCAAAATTTGTTAAGATCGAAAATATCGATATCACAATGTCAAAACATTTTACCAATATTGTAATATCGAATTTACTGATATCGTGATATTGAACGACTTTTACCGATATTGTGATATCAATTTTACTGATATCTGATGTTTAAAGATATTGTGATATTGAATATTCAATTCAAACTTTTCAATCTGTTTATTTCTATGGAAAATCCATATGGATGGAAAAAGTCAATATCGCGATATCAAATTTACCAATATTGACAAAATCCTGATATCGCGATATCAGTATAAACTGATATTGCGATATCGGCAAAAATGTTTGATATCATGATATCAGTAAATTCAATATCGTGATATCGATATTTTCAAATGTATTAAATTTTGCTCTTAAGCTCTTTACTGGCATTCAATACTGCCCTAATCTTTGGCCCATATCTGACTACACATATAATCCAATTATATACAATATAACTGGTAATGATATCACAGCCTTAATAGCTATTTAGATGCAAAAAAAGCAAAGAGAAATGATTCATTCTGTCTACCAGTACATTCCGTCCTGCACCGCAAAGGAAACATATAAAGAAGATGGAGATGGAATGACTATGATGCAGGAGAGGACTTACAGGCACATTAAATGAAAAATATTATATTAGAAATGTAAATGTTTTTGTAATACTCCTTTCAATAGACTGTTTAAGTTAATTGTTCTGATAAAAGTCTTAAACATGTTTCTTGTGACACAAACTGAATAAAAAACATGGGATTATAATTAGGTATGAATGTTGATTTGGTTTATTTTGTTTATTTAAATAGCTTAACCCCATAGAAAAAATAGATTACTTTGTACTATTCTTAACTTTCAAGGGGCATCACTTTATTTCTGGAGCTCGAGGTTTTGTGTCAGTAGTGATCAATGAATTACGAGGACACTTTAAGGATATTCAAAAGTCATAGATCTCCTGCCCACGAGAATGCTAATGCATACATACTAATACATACTGTATATTCAAGCCCATCAGAGAGAATTAGTTACTAAACTGAAATCAACCTTGTAAATAAAGGAAAATAAATGCTTCGATCATGACTTGACCACTGACCATCCTACACTCTGTCATACTGGAAAATTTTCACTCTAACCCTGTCAAACTTTGCATACATGTTTCCACCAGAGATGGTCATGCACTGCTGAGCACCACTAGAGATAATCCTGCTCAGCCAACTTCTTGCACTAAAAGTTCATGCTCTGTTGCTACATCTATACACACTCACTTGGCCAAACAGACTTTCTGCTCTATTTCAATCTTCTAACCTCTATCTCCACCTATTCACACCCGAGGACTTCTCAACCCACAACCAAAACAAAGCCAACACTATAAGGGATCATAGTATATAAATTTAGTGCTCATCACCTACTTTCTTTCCCTTCTACTCCTCTAAAATGTCTTCCAGTCCTTGAACTCCACAACCTGTCATCTAGACCCAATTTAATTTCACCTTATATGTACTATCTACCCTAAATTACAAGCTACCATTACTCACTTTTTAATCTGTTACTCTCAACTGAAATCTTCCTTACTTACTTCCCTTTAGTTGCATTGCTCTGAACCTCACCCATTTGCCCTTTAGTTGCACTCTTTAGTATTCCAACCAGGTGATCATTAATTGCAATAAGTTACATTAAATATACAATAAACAACCTTTCATAGTAGTTCCTCCACCCTGCCATCAATTGCAATGCTGTACATGTTTCGGGGTGTTGCAGTTGCAATGCAGTACAACGTGTACACCTGCTGAAGGGAAGCAATTGCTACTCTGAAACGTTGTGTTGTGTCAATTCATTCTGCAATAAAATGGGGAGTCTCTCGCTGAGATGCTATGGTGAGCAGCTCAGTTGTATTTATATTGTATGTACTTGTTTGGGGCATGCTGGAGCCCTTTCCAGCTATCTCCCAGACTAATAAGGAGTGGATCTGCCATGAATATTTATCTTTTCAAATGCAGTAGCCAACCCAGTTGCCCACTTTCTGCAATCTATATTAATCCATCTCCGTTTAAAAAGCATTGCACCACAATGAGGGTCTCTGTTGATCCACTTACATGTGTTCACTGGAAGACAACTGTTTCCCATATTCCCATATCCTTGTTATATTAGTATACCTGATGTTAAGTTATGCAGGATAAATATTTAAATTTTAAGAGATGTGAGGAAGCAGGCCCTCTCTGTGACAATTCTACCATTTAAAGCGACAAGCAACCCTGACTGCTAGGCACCTTGGGCAGTTGTCCATTCCTCTCTTCCTTATTTACCAGCTATATTTATCCCCTATGAGCGTGAACATGAATAGATATAATCTCACTAGAATAATAATACGAAGGATATTTTATTAAGTGTTAAAAGTGTGCATTCTGACAGACAATACTCAGCATGAAGAGGAAAGTTAATATATGAAAGCTCATAACATCTTTATTATAATGCAATAATAATGATTTATCCTGGCCTTTCTCTCACTCAGTATTTCGTGTTCTTGTTTAAACCTATAGAACACTTGAAATTAAATGTAGCCTTAGGGAAAATTAAATTTAAGAGCCTTCCAACTCTATAATCTGCATCTAAGGTTGTAGCTCTTGCCTTAATGTCAATTAGGTCATTAATAAAGCCAATTATGGTATTCTTTTACATGTATTTCACTTGCTACAGTTTAATTTTCTTCAATGAGATCTTTTTATACCTGCTCTTTGAATTTAATTTAGTAATGAATAACTACATAACGAAAAACTGTATGGGTTGAATGATGTTTACCTTGGTTTTGCTTTAAATAGTGTTAAAGTGTAAATGGCAGTATAATTAAAACTTTACTGGGGGCTGACATATGAGCTTTCTCCATGGAGTGATAAAGTCCATAGAGGAGGTTGACAAGTAACAAACTGACCTTGACATATTAATTTACTTGGAAACTACATAGAAAATGAGATTTAACATAGATAAATGTAAAGTTATGCAACTGTAGGGCTAAATATGTGGCCTTGGGGGAGGGTTAAAATTGAGTGACACCATGATGGAGAGGGATCTGTGTGTACTTATTAACCACAGGCTAAATAATAACACATAGTGCCAATCTGCAGCTTCCAAAACTAGCAAGCTACTGGTTTGTTTGTTTAAGAAGAGGGATTGATTAAAGAGAAAGGAGGATATAATTGGGAATATGTACAATTCTCTGGCAAGGACTCAACTTGAATATGCAGTCCAGTTCTGGACGACACAAAAAGAATGTACTAGAGCTGTAAACATTCAAAGAAGGAGAACCAAAATGATAAGGGAAGCAAAGGACTTCAGTTATGAGGAGAGTCTTACAGAATTAAACCTATTCAGATTTGAGAAAAGGTCACTAAGAGGAGATATGAACGCCTTATATAAATATATACCTTGTCCTTATCACAAATATTGTGATAAGCTGTTCACTTTCAGGACAACACAAAAGACACGCAGACACCCTCTGAGGTTAAAAGAACATTTTTCTTTCTGTGGAAAGGATATTTTACTGTTAAGGCTGCTAAATAATGTTGTGGACGAAATTTTAATAAACTTTTCGGGTTTATCCCGAGTACATCTTAGCTGTTTGATCGGTAAAAATCGATTGATATTTTCTGATCAATTTTTGCTGATAGAAACTTTTTTTATTGAGTTTTTTTTTATTGGAGTTTTCGATGGAAAGGTTGCCATACTACTAATATTAAGTATGGCTACCTTTCCATCAAAAAATCCGATCAAAAAACAATAGAAAAGTTTCTAATGGTAAAAATTGATTGAAAAAATATCAATCGATTTTATGACCAAATAGCTGAGATCTCATGGGAAATTTTGCCGTGTGTGTGTTATAAAAGTAAAATGATGCAACTTTGACTAAATAACTCACCAGGACGACCCAACTGGAGGAGCCATCATTTACAACTTACTTTGACCAGTAAAGCTCAATATTCAGGCTAGGAGATGCCTGATTGGCTCAGCATAGCACAGGTGTCATTCTGTAATGTGAGATGAATAAATAGAATTTAGTTATGTTTTAACGATAATATCAGTTACATGTTGATTTTACAGTTTTAAAAGAAAGGGTAGTTACAATAGAAGCTATGTTTATGTTAAAAATTTCTATATTTTTACTGCATTTTAAGATTAAAGTAACTCTGACAATTAACCCCAACCCCTCTCTTTCATTGTTTACTATAGAATTAAATGGTATTTTAGCTGCTGAAGAAAAAGGCAGGAGAATAACTTGAGAACCTATAATGTTAGGATAAGGTAGTAACTTGTATGCATGTGATATACCTGGCCTCAGTATCATTCAGAGCTAGAGCAAGCAGTTACATGTTTCTTGGAGGTATATGAGAGAAGTGATAATACCCTGCAATGAATTCTAAGGCTATGTGCAGCCATTTCCAGTGTAACCCGATTACCTCTAAAGGCTTAGGCAATTAGGGAATAAAATTAAATTGCACTACCATCTGCAAAACACGTACAAATGCGAGTTAGGTGAAATAAAATATTAAATACCACATTTCCACTACATATAGAAGAAACGGTCTTCCCAAACATGATATATTAAATCCAATTTTACATTTGAAAGTGTGTTATATTTTAAAGGATTTTCATTTGCAACTTATCTCCCAAGACAGAAATAGTCATATTGTATTGGTTATTTTTCCTGTGCAATGAAACAAATGTAGAATAACATATGCTTTAGTAAACTAAACATGCTGCATTATTGCATTACTGTGGCCTATCAGTTTTGTACTTATAAGAGTACTGTTTTTCATGAAACAGCAATCTTCAGTATGGATGAATGTTTTTTTCAGCTTAGCTACCTGCAGGTAGTTTAAGAAATAACAATATTTATTTGAGTTTGCACATTTTAATTTCCTCATCTGTCACAGTTGTTCTATTTTGCATTATAATTAATATGTTTGCTATCATTTTAAAGAGTCTCGGTTCTTCCTGGAGCCTTTTGTTTTCAACTCTGCAACCTTTAAACCCATTTAGGATCAATTAGACCAGAGATTAAAGAGATATTACATCAAAATAATAAAGCCTACTTCAATTTATGAGAATCTGACTCTTTCTTTAACAGAGAATAAGCTCGTGAAGGGAGTTATTCACTAAAGTTCGAATTGTTGCGAATAGGTGCGAATTGGCTAGATAAAGACAGTCGCAATAGGCTGCTACTGTCGCAGTCGCGTCTTTATAATGAGAATATTGTCACAGTCGTGACTTTATTATGGGAAAATTGTTGCAATCTTAACTTTAAAAAATTGCCGGGACTTTACAGTAGAGAAATTGTAGCAGATTTACTATGGGAATCCGCAGTTTGCAAATTCAACCGACAGAAACCTTTTTCATTGAGTTTTTCGATTGAAAGATTGCTAGTGTAAAGTATGGCTACCTTTCCATTGAAAAACTCAATTAAAAAGTTTCTGTTGGTAAATATCGATCAAAAAAAATCTCACGATATTTACCGCAAGAAACTGTTGAGATCTTGCTGGAATAAACTCGAAAGGGTGAAATCAGCCTTTTCTGAGTTTATTAAATATCGAATGGGTTGTCCACACAAGAATAGGAGAATGTTTAAATAATAGCTCAGAGTCTGAAAGAATAATATAACTTTAATTAGGGCAAAATTTATTAAATTAGGAAAGACTGCTCTCGGTCTTTCTGAGTTTACTGAGAAAAATCTTACAAGATTTTTTTGAGTTTTCGAAATTGTGTTTTTCAATCTCAAATTTTTCAAATTTTTTTTCAATGGAAGGGACGCAAAACTTTACATTAGTAGCATGGCTACCTTTCCATCGAAAATTTTGAAAAATCAAGATCAAAAAACTCAATCTAGAAAACTCAAAAAAAACTCACAAGAACAATGCAAAATTTCACTCTGTAAACTCAGAAAGACCAAGAGCGGTCTTTCCGAGTTTAATAAATTTCGCCCTAAAGTAGATAATACAGGTAAATGAATGTCAATACCTTTTTTTAGCACCCTCTAATGATACACATTGTGAAAGGAATGCTGGTATTCAATTAGAAGGTGTGTATATTTCACCCAGATTCCTGTCCTATGTACTGTATATTGAAACCCATGTGATTAATTAATTAAGCTGCAGCTGGGATCTCTGCTGAGGGGGAAATGTAAAAAGGTGTGTGTTCCTGTGTCTTTGTTTTCTCTCAGCTGGGGAAAAGGGATTTCCTGTGTGAGAGCTGCAGGCAGCAACTCTGCGTTATAGTAAAGTGCAGTGCTATGTTTACTCTACCTGAAAGTTACTACAGCAGAAATTTGGGGTGAAATTTCTTAAACTCGGAAAAGCTCGCAAACAACCGGAAGTTTCTCGCTGTAAGTATCACGAGATTTGGTTTGATCGATAATTACCTAAAGAAACTTTTTCCATTGAGTATTTCCATGGAAAGGTAGCCATATTTTACATTAGTGTAGTATAGTAATGCTTTACATTAGTGTAGTATAGTAATGCTTTA
>WMED01005113.1:0-19900 GCA_019650415.1 Pipa parva
AGTAGACTTTATAAAAATTAACATTTGTGTCATTCTCAAAACTTTTGGCCATGACTGTAAGTTGATGTAGCTTGCTGCATGTCAGTAGCCTTTAGGCAGATAATAACCTATGAGTGAATATGTCTTTTTGAGATTGTCTTTTTGTAGAAGTTTCTGACATTTAATCATCGTTTCCAGGGCCCTTGGGGATCTAAATAAAGACGCTGAATTATTTTACTGGCAGATCACACTTGAGCACTTTTCCAAGTGATAGCATAAACCTAAATATTGTCTGAGTTTGAGTAGATAAGCAGGATGCCCTAGGTTACGCATGATGTTGCAAATTATAATAAAAAAAAAAATATCCTTTACACTTGGCATTAAAGATGAGCCTTCACTTTTAGACTTTTTCTCTTATAAGGTCTAGTCTGTAATAAAAATATAAAATACAATTTGTAAAGCAATGTATGAATGAGAACATTTTCTTGGTAAAATTTTCCATGATTTACAATATGTATTTTTTTATGTCATTCTTGAAAAAGCTGATTTTATAAACTTATATTTAAAATTTCTCAACTAAATTGTCTAGAACATTTCAAAATATGGTATAAAGGAAGACCCTTAGATGTCATTGGTCCCCCTCAACAAAATATTTTAGCTCCCTTTCCCAGTTATGTAGTTATATTAACTAGTCTTGGGTTCTGGATTACTTTCAGCAGCCAAGCCACAGAGCAGTATATGGTCCAGTACTTCAGTTACAATGCAAATACCAGACCAGCGTTTCTCCATTATAATGCAAAATCCCAAGCATTGCTCTTTTTGCCTGTTATCCTGGAAAATACCTAATAAAAACAATCAATAGTTAAGCTATTGTGCAATTCCCACAGCAATACTTCCCAACTATACATTGGCAGCTGGCAGTGTGTCAATTTGAATTCATGACTCATAGACAATACCTCTGAACTATAATGAATTTAGTAAACCAAAAAAGGCTGGGGTGTACCCTAAAAGAGTGTGGCCTAAATATTCATTCTTGTCATTTGGAAATGCTGAAAAACATGGCCCCTCCACTGAAGTAATTCCCTTGATAGCCCTACCCCCTATCAGTAACAAACAAAACTATTGTACACATTTAATAGCAAGAGTGTTTAACTCAACAGAGAAGGCTGATAAGAAGCCTCTGGTTGTGGTCTCTAGGAGGTTGGACTACCTTATGCAGCATATTTAGGGGGTTGGAATTCCTAACATAGAACGTGTCTGGGTCTATATCAGTAGTGTTGCACCTTTAAATGCAAATAGGAACTTATTGGGAACTTTAGGTATCAGTACTGTTGTCTTCTCAGTACCATAAAGATGCTTTAATAGTAGCGGAGCAAGGTCATTCCCCTGCATCCCATAAGGTATATGATAGTGGCCCTTTTACACCACCAGGCCTGGTGATGTCACATACGAGTCATGTTAAGGATGGCACAATCCAATGAAAATCATACTGGAGTATCGACACACAAGACTACAAACAGTCTAAATCTCTTCTTTTCTCTTTTAATTGTTTTAAGCATTTTTTTTTTGGGGGGGGGGGATTCAAACATTAAAAAAGATGCTTAATGAAGCTGAATTTTGCATAATTTATGAAAAGTATGATTTCAAACATATTAAATATTGCTGCATCAGAGCAATGCTGTGTAAAGTCGGTTCCACAGGGAAAAGTCATGTAAAACCCTACTGGAAAAGACAAAGTGAAAAGTTGCAACAACCCGGGGACGCAATTCAACATTTTCTGAATAGACAAATGACAGAAAAGCTTTAAAGTAAGATAATTTGACACTTACTGATCCTTTATCCCTTCTATAAATCTCCCTCATAGATTCATGTATTTAAGTGGAATTTTTACTGTAGAAGTCCTTAATTCTGGCTTTGCATAACCATTTCCATGTTTTAATTAGAAGCAACTCTGTAGGAACCACAGTAATTTCTCCTATGTCGTTTAAACAGCAACAGTGCCCTTTGTGAAGACTTATCATTATATTTTAGGAAAGAGCATGGAGCTTATTGTGACTGCATATCTGTCCATCTATCTTCCAATCGGGTTACAGAGCTGCCAACCCTTTATGACAGATTCCAGCCATGCAATCTAACAGGCTGTCATCCACGCTGCTTTACTATAACAAATATGTGCATCTAGGCTGCAACTCTTACTGTATCAGTTGTGGGGAAGATCAATTTTCCTTTTTATCAAGAACTGGAACTTTTATTTGCTAGTGAAATATGGGAGCAATTTGTACAGGGCAGGATAAGGATATGGCTTTCCAAGTGCCACTGTTTCACCTACTGAAGGATTAAGACTTGTTTACAGACAAAGGGAGCAGGTACTGATAAGGGGTTCATGTACAACAGATGATTTACAATACAATGATGTAGAAAGACAAGTATCAATGGCAATAATTCAGAAAAATAATTGAAATAAAGTCCCTTCCCAAAGAGCAATTTTATTGTGTCGTCGCCGTGGTTTCACTTGAGCGCTTGGTGTATAAAAAAACATGGATAGATTTCCCTTTAACGCTGAGACTACCAATCTCTGTTGCCTTTTTAAAGAACATTGCAGGGAGTCATGGAATTGTATAGACAATAGCATATCTTATTCTACATTTGTTTGGATATTCCAGACTTTCCTTTAACGGTTGTCGGGGGTAATTCAGCAAGGTGTGAACTTACCTTGCGATGCTTTGATTCACCTCACCAAAATGGTTACGCGCTGGCTTCTCTCCTACACGCACACATCAGCGAATGCTTTAAAGGTATTCCAGTCACCTCGCGACCACTCGAGTCACCTCGCGAGACTGGAATACCTTTAAAGCGTTCGCTGATGTGCGCATGTAGGAGAGAAGCCAACGTGTAACCATTTTGGCGAGGTGTATCGAAGCATCGCAAGGTGAGTTCGCACATTGCTGAATTACCCCCATAGAGTACTGAATTTATTTTTTATTACAATATAATGATGACATCTCAAATGGGCCAACATTGCAGTAAGCCAATAAAACAGCACCGTTTTTTCCTCTGAATTAATATGCATAAAATACATGTTCACACTGAATTCTTCATGTTTATAATAGATTTCCTTTTAGAAATATTACAAGCATTTTATAAAGCATGTGAATTTGCCTGAACAGTCTACAAATATTGTTGCTACACTCCCACTAGTTCAGAGCATTGACGTATGATATCATTTTTAGACATTGTGAATACTAATACATACAGCTGATGCATTTGAATTCACGGAATCTGAAAGACTCTAAACTTTATTAGTACTGGTGATGTCATAAAAGCTTCACTGGACACCTTCAAATAAGTTTCTTACCCTGGGCTTAACATATCAATTTACATCTAAATTTATGCCAAGGTGATAGAGATTACCTTCTACCTTGGAAGTGTATCAAAAATTAATCCAGCTCAGATTTAAAGACATTGACATTGCAACATGCTATACACCGCAGTAGCAGTGTAGCCTCCTTGAAGAGCAAACTAAATAAGTGCCTTGGTGCTTAATCTTTTGATTTAGTTTAAAATAACTGCTGCCAGCAGTACCTTTTGTAGGTAGAATGGGTAGAGATACAGTAGGTACTGCTATGAGCTCCCACTTACCATTACAGCTTGCCCACCCATTACCTAGGCTGACTGTCCACTGACCCATGTCCCTTTCACCACCTTAAAAAGCAATGTACCCTCAGAACCAGTGTGGTTACACACACCTTTTCCTCTACTTGTAATTGGCATTTAACAATTCGATTTCAGCATTTATTACCAACTGTGCTAATTACAACTAGATTGTTCCACCAGAACTTAAGAAATGGTCACTGTGGGGTTGAAGGGAGAAGATTTACAGGTGTAAAAAGGAATATTTTATAAGAGATATCATAATATAAATGTATTACTAAATTATCAATAAAAATAATTTTGCAATTTACAAAAGAGCTTAGAGCTATCAACTTTACCTATTATGAACCCCGATGTATATGGGATTTTTACTGTTTCTTTAATATGCAAAGTAGACTTCATCTGATTAAAAAAAAAAATCCGAATGACTGGCATCACAATGAGTCATGTTCGCTGACACAGATTTAAAAACACAGGATACAGTAAAGGAAGCAGTTTTGTTTTTAAGGATGAAAATGATTATTATTATTATTATTGCACCATTTACTCTTTTGGTCCCTTTCTTTTATATCTGCCATCAAAATACTCCCACTTAGTCATAATAAAACTTGGATTAGCTCTGTGCAAATAATATTTATAAAATAAGTAAGAAATGTGAGCTTCCTCAGTTAAATAGAAGAAGAACAGATGGTAACAGTGATGGGTATCAGACATTACAATGATCAAGGAATGATGTTGGACATTTGCATTGGGTAAGCCAGCAGGGAATGTTGACTTTGGTGAAGGTGAAATCATGTTGACTTCTAAGTTGTGAATCATTGCACGGTAGGTAACAAAATCTATGTGGAATAACAGAAAAATAATGAAGTGACTCATGAGATTAGTCAATGGGATGACAAATTTAGTATCAAGCTGATGGGAATACCCAGCAAGAAATGTATTTATAATGCACTTTCATTAAACCAAAGTAGTTCATCGTGAATCACCAACAGAATGAAAGATTCAGGGGGTTATTCACTAAAGTCCGAATTGTTGCGTATAGGTGCGAGTTCGCCAGATAAAGACAGTCGCAATAGGCTGCTACTGTTGCAGTCATGTCTTTATAATGAGAATATTGTCGCAGTCGCGACTTTATTATGGGAAAATTGTCGCAATCTTAACTTTAAAACATTGTTGCAACTTTACAATGGGGAAATTGTAGCGGATTTACTATGGGAATCCGCCGTTTGCGAATTCGACAGTCGAATTCGCACCTTAGTGAATAATCCCCTCACAGTTCAGCACCAGTTCAAACAACCAGAAATAGAGTTTATTTTTCCTTTGGATTCCCTCAAGGAGTTTTGCCTTTCTACAAACAGAAGTTTTCAATTAAAGAAATGTTGTTTGCTGCTTTTTTACGCACAGCAGGATAACAGTTATCGTTGTGTAACAAAAGCTAACTCACTTGATATCCAAAGGTGCAATCTAAATACATCAGTGTATCATGCAATACTAATTCATATACTGGTATGGATAGAGTTTCCCTATGTTACTTCACTTACTTGCAGTGATATAATAGACTGAAAATAAACTGAACAGGTCCCTAGCCTACCCAGTGGTCTCACTGGTGTACTCTCTTCTCTTCTGCTCCACAGAGAAAAAAATACAAACAAGCTGTTGGAAAACAAAAGCAATGGGGGAGCATTATGATGCATTTCATAGAAAGAGGAACGCATGTGACATTTTTTTTAAAGGAGGAAAAACTAACAGTGTATTTATACATATTACAAGACATCCCATTCAAGATTTAAAATGTTCAGCCACACTAGTAAAGCTCTGCATATCAATCAAATGGTTACATATTGTAGTCCAGTGGTCTTTGCTACTATTAAATTCCACAAACTTTGCATTTCAAAAGATATATTAGAAATTTCGTATTACAATTGTATTACAAAGATCTGATATAGTCAAACGTAGAGGAGACATTCATATCATAAGAGCTACATGGATTAGTACCACAGTGAAAGCTTCCCATACCAACATGGTGTGTATCCAGGACTCAGAATCGAAGAAGGCGCAAGAAAATTTCTTAAACTATGCCTTATTCTTGGGACTATCCTATTTCCATTTTGCAATATTGTCTAATATTCTAAATCATTATACAAAACTGGTAACTGTTTTTGAATAATGTTCTTAATTTTATAGAACTCCTGACTGTAAAGAGTTCTAAAAATAATAACATCCATAAAATGTGCATTACTATCAATGGTTTGTACCATAAGTTGCCTGTTGTTCTCTATTTCTACTAATACAATGAATGTAGGTATGCAGAATTTTATTTATAAAACACCACTAAGTTATGCACTGCTATACAATCCAACAATTATAATACAGACATGGGAAAGTACTTAACACAGTACAAGTAAAGTAAATTACAGGCATAAAATCATGATACATCACTCTAAGAGCAAATGGTGAATAAAACAAGACAATGGAAGTACCTGGCCCATAGAGCTTACAGTCTCGATAATACAATAATCCTTTTCTATATTTTTTTGGGGTAACTTCTCTTGATAAAAATCAGTTCCCCCCAGCTTAATTTACATGTGTGGACACTCATTTCAGCTTCTAAAATAGCATTAAAGGAGAAGTATAGTCAGATTACATCTTTACATATGCAGTACTCTACCTTAGTGAGAAGTGTTTCTCCCCAGTAGTTGTTTCATGTGAAGCAGGATGATTGGGAAAGCAGCACTGATAAACTCCCGCACCAGGAAATGTGTGTGTGATGTGTACTGGTCAGTTTTCCATGAAAAGGTACCCTCATTTTTGCCCTACTTACTACTTAATTCCTGCACACAAGTTAGCTTTCCTCTGTAATCTCCTGCATCTAAGGAATACAAACAAATATTGACTGATGAGGCCAAAAGGTCAGCACACGCTTAACCAATAGCAGTGAGGCAGCTTTTTCTTCTCATGTTTAGCAATTATATCACACACATTTCCTTGGTGTGGGAGTTTATCAGCGCTGTGTAATAAATCATCTAGCTTCAGATGAAACAACTACTGGGGAGAAATGCTTCTCACTAATTTATAGTACTAAATATGTAAAGATGTAATCTGGCTTCAGTTCTCCTTTAAAATAAGTGGGCTCTGTTAAAGAGAAGTGTCGATTCTATTTCCTTGTACATTACTAAACAATGTAGTGTCTAAAAAATAAGCAATGCTATCATGAATGTTAAATGTGAGAATCAAATTTAAGGGATTCGTATTAATCTGATCCACAAAAACTGAAGCTTCTGTGACTTTGCTCTTCCAAATAAGTAACAAATCATTGATGTTATTAAAATAGTAATGAATAATAGATCAAAAGGGGTTATCCATGGGCATCCACAGGTGGGGCAAAAGGTGGCAAACACCTCCCCGGAAGGCTCCAAGCCACAAAATGGGGCGCATTAGGAGTAGTTCTAACTTTTCGATGCACCTCTCTGTCCTACGGTATCAGCTTAATGGATCACCATCACCATCCATTAGGCCGATAGCGCAGGACACAGGGACACATCGGGAGTTTAGGACTACTGATGCATCATGTGATGGTGACCTCATGACGCCATCTCTTTTGAGATAATGCAGTCACAACATTCTTTTTTCTTTTCTGTATAATTCCAGTTGAAATTTTACACAAATTAAAGTGTAGTGGTGTTTTGAGACACACTTGTAGTGTTATATATTCTATCTTTCCAACTCTGCTGAAATATGTAAAGGCTTGTTGGTAACAGCAGTGTAAGGGTGCTGCTTCCGCTTAAAAGCAACTTCAGATAAATGATTAAGGTTTGTTGTGTGTAGGCTGGGAGACAAAATGTTACATGTTACAAAATCCCTGCAATTTAAAATAACAGCTTCGCTGTCTTTTAAAGAGATAAAAGTAAAATGATGCTTTGAGAATTGATTCTAGATCTTCCCAAAATAATCTCTCAGTGGTGGAGAACAGAAGTATAGTTTAGAGAATGCTCTACCTTTAATCATTTCATATCTGGTAGGGACTAGATGAAGTCCCTCTAAATAAGCAGTAAACAGGGAGCATTTCTTTGAAATTTTTGCAAGAGAACATGCAATTAAGGCACAAAATGTTAGATAAGATTTATAAAGACCAGGAAAGGCCGAGTGCTTATTTTTAGATTTTTCCAGCTTGCTGTCTTTTAAAAGAATAACTCTGCAGGTAAATATCTCATTACTGATCACATTCTATAAACCCACTGGTCATACACATCCTTGATTATATGAAAAGAAAAGCAGTACCACTGCATTCCATAGAGTATAAGCACTGTATATTACCAACATATTTAATTCTGTGAGATCTAAATATAGCACGACAAGGGAATCTCTTCGGAGACAATGGGAATACTAGAAAAAATTTTTTTATATGTATAATCCAGGAAGGAAGGAAGGAAAGTTAACATAAATAAATAAAATCCCAGCAGCTAAATGTAAACAGGATAGAGACAGGCTCTAAATGTGAGCATTTGATGTGTAAGAATGGAAGACTGTATATTTCAATGATTATAAGTAAGCCAACTAATAATTCAATTCGGGAGGTAAAATATAAAAATGAATATTATATTTTCCAGGGCATGAAACAAATGGAAGACATTTGGAAACAGTTAGCATTCAATGGTTTAGGGGAGTTAGAATAATAAAACCAATCGCTGATCTCTTAGCTGCTATGGATTACCAAATATTTGCCAACAAATGCTCCATTGATGAATTCACCCCTTTGTGCATGTGAAACTGTTTTTTGCCTGGTGATAACTGATAATGGTAAGTTGGTCAGTGTAAATAAGGAGGAGGCAGAGGTTTTATACAGTTGTTTCTTTTGTCTAGCAATACCCAATCAGGGCAGGTGTTTTATTATTTAGTTTTTTTCATTGCCTGATGAAGAGGCCTTAGGAGCCTCGAAAGCTTGCATTTACCATCTATTTCATTAGCCAATAAAAGGTATCACCTGTACTCTCTTGTCTTTGCATAAATCTATGGCACAACTCTACTGCCATTATTAGTTTTACTAACAGTGTATTTAGATTAGTTTTTTTAGACACATCTTGCATGAGTTTTAATCAATTCATGTGTGTTTCACATGTGATGAGATTGTCTATAATGACTACATGCATGATGGCTGACTAGTAAGTTTATATAATGGTACATGGTACATACATTTGCATGTGAGTTAAAATAATGTCCAAATGTCCAGTTTCATCATATCATCATTATTTAACATTAGCTCTCTAGCAGATTTAAAAAGATCAAACCCAAAGTGTATTAAATAATAGATTATTTGTAGTTCATTTGTAGTCACAGTAAATAGAATGATACCAAGTGATGCATTCATGGTAAACCATTACAATGGAACTAGAAAGTACTGCAAAGGTTCCCCACACCAGGAAGGTCAGTTTATCAGACACAAAGTGCTATGAAGTTTGTTTTCCTTAGGGAGTATTTCTTATTTGTCATGCAGTTCAAAGATTTTCAAGCTACAGAGATATAATGCTGTTATTACCAAAAATGTCAAATATCTTCAGCTAGGAAATCATAGACCTGTAACCAAAATGATGTTAATAAAGTGTAAGTAAAGTTATTGACCAAACTATACATATATATTATATTTATAATGTAGAAACATAAACTTAAACATTGAAAAGTAAAAACGATTTTGTGTTCTGTCTCCCCTCTGCATTTCTGTGTACTTGCAGATCCTGTATAGTGCCAAGAAGCCCTGCCTCCTAATGAGGTCACACAATGACTCATTCTGCTAGTGTATGCTTAGTAATCTGATACTTTCCTCTCACTGATAAGCCCTGCAGCTTTGAATTCCAACACTGTCTGTGTCGGTTTTTAAGACAGAGAATGTGATAGGGGTGGGAGCGTGGCTTTCTCCACTGCAGGAAGGAGGAATATTTTACAGAGGGATTACAAGTGCTGCAGAGTGAAAAGGTGAGAGAGGATTTTACTTTTTGTTCTTTTACTTTACAATATTTTAATGGGGCAACCTTTATAAATAGGGTTAAGTCCGCTTCAGTGGAATACTGGAGAGTCAGACTATATCCACTGTTGACCAAAGTCCCTTTGGCACTCAGTATGGTATATGAAGGGACTGTGCCAGGCAGTAACAGTAGGCAACCATAAACCATTCTAATCAGCATATTTAGTGATGGACTGTAAAATGGAAGTGCTGCAGCAATGTCCTATTAAGGGCATTTTTTAACTACCACAATATTTATAAACAAACTCACTTACAAACACATATCATTTAGTGTAAAAAAAATGAATGTGCTCGTTCAGAGGAAAATAATATTTTCACTGCAATATGCCACTGATTTTCCTTTTATTTTCAGGACAAAATAGATCACCTCCTTACTTCCAAACAGGGTAATTGAAAGAAAAAGCTATTTATGACATTCTATCTGCTCAGACATAAGCTCTGACTGGTTCATAAGTTACTCTTTATTCTGATGTGAACTGTTTGCTGACTGAGAGCAATTACAATGATAAATGTAATCCATTATAGCCGGATACCTCGTTCGTGGCTAGACACTTTTCTGAAGCCAAATTTAGAAGAAAAAAAAATCAGGACCCAAAATAAATGAATAAGCTTGCAAGAATCCTGGGGATTGTGTATTTTACTTAGGGGGTAATTCAGGAAAGATCGAAGTACCCTTGCCAAGCTTCTCATCACTTCGCCAAGTCGGGTACGCGCTCACTGGTCTCCTGCACTCGGAGATCAGTGAACGCTTTAAAGGTACTTCGGCGAGGCGACCATTCGATGCGCCATGCTGAGCTGAAGTACCTTTAAAGCATTCGCTGACCTCCTCTTGCAGGAGACCAGTGAGCGCGTACTCGACTCGGCGAAGTGATGAGAAGCTTGGCAAGGGTACTTCGATCTTTCCTGAATTACCCCCTTAGAGTCTACAGTTTTGCAAACAGTTATATATCTGTGTTTCTGAGAGGCTGAAAATAAAAAACTGTGTATACAGTAAAATAATGTCAAAATGTTGTGAAATTTTATTTAATGGTTACAAAGGACAGTAACAAAACAGCTGTATCACATATTAAAGGACCACTAACAATAACAACAGAAAAAAAAAAAGAAAAAAGAAAAAAGAAACCCCATGTGGCTTGGAATGGCAATTATTTCCTTGTATATATGTTGTCCTTGATATTGAATTCCTGATTTATATAGCTTTGTGTTAGCTTTTCTCTCTTTGATTTTGCAGCCAGTATTTTTTGATCATTAACTAAACAAACCGCTCTGATTTATTTTATGTGTAACAGTATTGCAAACTAATAGTAATAACTGTAATACCAATCCAAATGTCAATTTTATTTTTATGGTGTTAGTGGCCATTTAAAAGATGTATCATCATACCAAAATATTCAATTCTTAAATAATCCTATTTCATATCTGACATCTATAAACTGCCCTGTAGTTTTTTTGTTTTTACATTGCCAATGTTCTGTTTTCGCAAAATTACTATTTAAATTACTAATCAAATTACCATTTTCACAGTATATCATCAACTGTGCTTATTAGAATGTTCAGTACTCCTGAACATTCAACAAGGTTCAACAAACAGGATGCAAATTCCAATCAGATGAGAGCAATAAAGATGACCAAATATTGTGCCACAGTGTATGATACTTTAGTTATCAGGGTTAAAAGTTAGACTTATTGTGAGTGACAGCTGTAACCTGACTGTCAGCCTGTTTTTCCCAAGTCCAGTGGGTGAACTAAGCATGTACAAGGGCCACATTCACATGGGCAAAGGCTGACCAAGATTCTAAAGATATTTATCTGCAGGTATATATTTATAGGCACCAGTCTACCCAGTTAAAGGTCTGGAGTTTGTTTCAACAAGCACAATACTCCCTGTATGTTCATGGTTATGCCTAAATTAAATCTTTCTCAAGCTTTAATTCCAAGCAAGACCAAGCAGAACATTTTACCATTAACTAGAACTGGTTTACAGACTGTCTCACAAGAATTCTTCCTAAATATTTCTACTTGAATGTTGCCTACCTATAGGATAGAATCATAAAATTCACCTCTCAGGGCTACTCCTTCCATCTCTTTATCAAGGCCTCAACTGTTGTACTACCATTACACTATCTGTTAAGTATCTACTCTGCACCAGTACCTTTCTGGACACTCAGTAGAAGTTCCTCCTAGGGTGCAGGCACTTCCTGTTGCAGGTAGCCCGCTTACATTTTCCCCATATAATTCTGCAGGGGTTTTACCAAACTTATGTGGGGGACAGGTTTCAGGACTGTGCCCTAGTATAGAAACATATAGAAATAAATATATAAAATAGAAATATTATATACAGACTTTTTATTAAATCAAACTAGCAGGTTAATTGGCTCCAGCTCAAAATGCCTAATTTTGTGCTTACTCGTAAGGCCATTATATTGTAAATGCTACAGCCACATAGAATGATGTCAGCAATTAAAGTATCTCTGTAAAGTGCTTATGTTAGCAGCAGATTATTCAGATCATTCTCCAGTAGTGAAACAGCAAAAGGAAAATTATTCATGAACAGAACAAGCATAACTTCTCAGCACACAGGAAAACATGTCTGCACATATCAGTCTCTCTGCAGCAAGCAAAGTCTAAACCAGTGGTAGCGAACCTTTTTGGCACATCGTGCCAAAAAGGTGACGCCACCCCCGAGCGCATCCCCCTAAGTGCCGGCGCTGGTGAGTGACATCATCACGCCAGCACCGGGGGGGAGGAGCGTACATGCATTGGGGGAGGAGAACTCCCCAGCTCGTGTGCACTTCTTCAGTGCAGGCCATGGATCCGGCCTGAAAACTGTCAGATCGGGTCCGTGGCCTGTACTGAAGTCAGAGGTGACGGCTGTGTGCAATGGCTCGCTCTTTTCCCACAAAGAACCAGCCGACCTCCTACTTCCCCAGCAGTGCAGGCACTAATGAATGATGTCATCGCGCCTGCACTGCTGGGGAAGTAGGAGGTCGGCCGGCTATTTGTGGGAGAAGAGCGACCCATCGCGAGTGCCTCCTTCAATATAGCCTGTGGATCCGACCTGAAAACTGTCAGGTCAGATCCACAGCCTATATCAGATCCGCTGCTGAGGGGATCAAAGAAAGAGCAGGGATGGCGATGGCTCATGTGCCAGCAGAGAAGGCTCTGCGTGCTCTCTCTGGCACGCGTGCCATAGGTTCGCCATCCCTGGTCTAAACTGTTTCCTCTTTACACAGAGTTTTTTTTTTTTAAACATCCTAACTTTATCAACAATGACAATATCCCTAGACAAAAGCAATACTTACTGAAGTGGTTGTTGCACACAGTAATAAGTATTATTTCAACAGCTTATTTAAGCTTAATACTATATAACATTAACATTTATACCACTAATACAAACTTACAATCAGTCTCTATATTGTAAACATACAGGAACAGGGACCATTAACTTCTTGTTTCAGTTTGTTTAATTTATTTGTACTTCTGCAAACTATCATACAGTGCTGCAGAAAATATAGGTGCATTGTAAAATGAAATGTATTAATATTAATAACAGGTGTAGTGCCTGGAGGAAACATTGGCGGAGTATAAAATACATCTTCACTATCTGCCAGAATTCATATCATTTTCCCTCCTCCTAAACCACAATATTCATTCTACTTTCCTTCTTAATGAGCATTTCATATTGTTTTCTGCACTTTAAGAAAATGACATCTTGAATGCAGACTAAAAGCCATCCTCAGAACACATACATTTATAACGCTTTTCATTGATTTTCATAGGGTCAAAAATAACTTTTTGGTGTAAAAAAATTTCTTTTGACATGGCAACAAAAGATTTTTTTTTAAATAGGCGATACTGGCATAATAAACAACACTGTTTCTCCAGCACTAAGCGGTCAAAAAAACCTCCTTATGTTGTAATCTACTAAATGACATTGTCTGCTAAAATTGTTCAACTAGAGAACTTCTCAATTTGCATGCTCTCACTTAGGGGGTAATTCAGCAAGGTGCGAACTCACCTTCGCATCACCTCGCCAAAACTGTTACGTGCTCGCTTCTGTCCTATGTACGGATATCAGTTAACGCTTTAAGGGTATTCCAGTCACCTCGTGACCACTCGAGTCACCTCGCTGAGACTGGAATACCGCCTGTAGGACAAAAGCGAGCGAATAACAGTTTTGACGAGGTGATGCGAAAGATCTCAAGGTGAGTTCGCAACTTGCTGAATTACCCCCTTAGACCAGATTGCAATGCAAGAGCACAAAGAATTTAACATCCAGGTCCGAATTTGATAGGCCAAGGTGATAAAATATTTCATTTATTGCTGTAAAGGATTAAACAATGACTTCCTGCTTCTGAACTTTACAAAATCAACAATTGGGAAACTGTAGAAAAAAACATTATTTAAACCTAAAAGCGAAACCACTTAACGTGGTAAACCTTCCCACAAACAGAAACAAATGCCTTTAGCAAACCTTTACCTAAGTATCCTATATTCATACCTAATGCATGAAACCCCATCAAAATATGAGTTCCATATTGCACCTATGGTAATAAAAAGATGTTTTAGATGTTTCATTAAAAACTCATATTGGTACAATAAATAAATATATTAACTATAGGGGCGCAGCAGTAGGGGAAACAAGGGGGTCAGGAATATGTATCTTACATCAACAACTATTACATGGCCAGCAAATAATCCGACCCACAGAAACTAAAGGATATCATTAAATAAAGGAAACAGAATAAAAACAATATTGATAATTGCAGCTATGGGTATACAGGCAAAAGGACAAGGGGTCTATTCTCAAAATTTGCCCCAGCCCCTGCTTTCTTACAGTTATTGCATATTTTTCAAACAGAGATAATGGGACAGTATTTTGTTCTCTATGGTACGTTACTACTACCTCTGTAACACTTACTCTCTTTTTTTACAGTCATTTTTGTTTCCATTATCATTTTTCTCAAGATCAATTTATTTGCTGGGGTTTCTGCAAAAACATAAAATGTTGCACCAACTCTTATTGTCAGGAATTCTGAGACCTCTCTTTAGAATCAAGCAAATTTTGTGGTCTATTGCACAGAATAGGGGGCTGAGGGACTCCTGACCTTTGTCATGTAAGGGGAAAGATTGGCACTGGGTGGGGTACTAGGGAAATGGGCACTGTATCCCGGATATGATTGATGGGATACGTTAACATTAATAGATATGATGGGATTTGAGAAAGACGCTGGGGCAATCTTTAATAGCAAAAAGAGAACAAGGCTATTTCTTATTCAGAATAACTACATTGAAATTTCTTTTGATATAGCACATTTCGGAACAAATTAAAATTTAGATGAATACTTAATGAAACTCTTTTTTATTTAGTTTTACATTTACTGCGCTACTGCTTCATTTGGGAGCCAGTTGGGAATGCTGTAAAAAACGTTAGTCTTGTTTTGAATCGATCTTCACTGTAGATTTGCCCTCCTGCAAATGTGCTGTAATAGATAAAATCCCTCATTAAGTATCTTTGATTTAATGTGTTGTATGGGAAAACCACAGCTGATTGCTGATTTTTTTTCACCTCTGCATTTATATCATCGATTTTCCATATAAATTATTTTTAGGAGAATATTTACTAAAGTGGATGCTTTAAATGTATTTAAAAAAATTCTAGCTTAAAATACATGGAAACAGCCTTTAAAGCATTTTGTTTCTTATCCCAGATGTTATAAATATATATTGTCACATATATTCTGAAAACTATGGTTATTTACAACTATAAAAGCAGCTATGAAACAATAAATAATAAAAGTATTTTATACCACAACTGTATATACAGAAAACATGCATACAGTAGCAAAGCCCTTTCCAGTCTCGGCGAGACCAAAAGAGTTGCCTTGCCGAGACTGGAATCCCTTTAAAGCTTTCGCCGATGTCCATGTGCAGGACATCAGCGAGCACATAACACCATGTGTGAAGTGAGCCGAAGGATTCGGAGCTCACTTTGCTCAATGATGAATTCCCCCTGATCAGTCTCTACAACTCTATAGAACTTTGGTGTGTATTCAGAATTTAGAACACATTTGTAGCCACAAAATTGCATAATCTCTAGTTGCAGTGATCTGTTAGCAAATGTTTAAAAAATCTAACTGGGTTCTGCTTTTGAGAAGACAGCAGCTAACCAATTACATTAAGCACTGCTCAATAGTCACAGTTAATTTGTTGAGTGGCCAGAAGAGAGCCAGTTTAATTACACATTGCTCTGTAACCTTTATAAAGTAATATATAATGCTGGTATTTTCACTTTATATTATTTTACAGAACAAACTCCACTCTATCATGCTCTCTTTCTAAATAGGAGAATTGACTGACCAGTTTGAGCAACCTGCAAGAATAGTCAGAGATTTAAATTGGGGGTTATTCACTAAAGTCCAAACTGTTGCGTATAGGTGCGAATTCGCCAGATAAATACAGTCACAATAGGCTGCTACTGTCACAGTCACGTCTTTATAATGAGAATATTGTCTCAGTCATGACATTATTATGGGAAAATTGTCGCAATCTTAACAACTTTACAATGGGGAAATTGTCATGGATTTGCTATAGGAATCCGCTGTTTGCGAATTTGACAGTCGAGTTCACACCTTAGTGAATAACCCCCTCAGAGATTGTTGGGCCCTGTGCATTAAATGCAGTTATGTTCTACTTCCCTGTTTAGTGGGTTATAGCCTTAATGAAACTCTTGCTCTAGAACTAACCATAAGATGTATAGGGTATTGCTGTGGGGAGTCCACCAGCCAGCACAGTAAAACAGAGAACTAAAATTGTATGACAAGTGGCTTAAAGGAGAACTACAGTTAAAAAAAAAAGATATTAAAAACTTACCTTATGTTATGTTCCACTGTTGCAGTCACTGCTTCATCTGGACTGTAATTTGTCTTCACAGACGCAGAGCTCACAGCTCTTCAGCTGACACAGGAGCCAATGAGAAGCTCAGCCCACTTATTGAATCGGCAGTGCAAATGAATTTCAATGTCATCAAGTTCATTGCGCAGCCAATGAGAACACTCCCCGCAATGAGCGTGATGATGTTGAAATCCATTTCCATACACCGGCAGAGCTTCGCGCTGGCTCCTTTGTCAGCCGAAGAGCTGTGAGCTCTGCCTCGGTGAAGACAAATTACAGTCCAGATGAAGCTGTGACTGCAATGGTGGAAGCTCATATAAGGTAAATTTTTAATATCTCTTTTTTTTTAACTTTAATTCTTTAAAGTGTATCAATGTCCAATAATTATTGTTCCAGTACCCCTAAAGAACTGGAATGACAACTCTGTAGTTATTGGCCATTGCATAATGCAACCAATGGACTTAGACACTAACCAATCAATACAACTGAAGTTTCCAAGTAACAGGTATGTCCTAAACCCATTTGTGAGTAGCCTTATGATATCTAGTGGCAGCCCTATCCATTTAGACTCCAACATGCCCATGAGGTCCTCAGAATTCAAATTATGGGTAAACACAACCACTCACTTTTAATTGGATTATGTCTCTGCATCAGATGTTTTTGAACATACAATACATAATCAATATTGTAAAAATAAAGATGGAGCAGGGTGGCAGGTGCAAAAAAGACGTAGCGTATGCTACAATTTATTAGGTGCCAATGACATGTTTTGCGCAGTGAGCCCTTTCTCGAATTTGATACATTTGTTCAATCAATATGTTCGATTCTATCATCTTAATGCAAAACAGTACAATTTTCAAAACATACTTTCAGCTACAGTAAAAATCTAGTCCAGGCCCTTTTACCAGACTGCTATTACCCAGTAAGGGTCTGAGCACAGATTCTATTTTAAGTCTTCCCATCTGTAACTGATATTCTTTCATTTTCTAAAATGATAATGAATCACATTTAATAGAATAAATACACATCAGATCCTTGGATGTATTGTCTTTGCAGTCTTGGAATTGAAAAAAAAAAGGTGATTAAAAAAAAATGTCTCCTAATAGATGGTACTGCTGAGGCTTGTTTAATTAAATCTACATCAGGCTGCAGATAAGCCATTATCACCATAATATTTTCTTAGGACTGAAATGTTTGAAAATTGAAACAGAACAAAAGTGCTTAAGGCTATACCCAAAGCATCTGAACATTGTAGCAAAACTCAGGAGAATCCTCCAGTGGCCCCAATAGTAGTGGGCTCAGCAGGTTGAATAAACCTGTCTAAACTAATACTGGTTCCTCTCCCCTCCTGCAGCATGCTGATGACATCATTAAACTAGATCCGATTTTTCCTGATGTGTGCAGTTTAGTCATGCTTGTGGGAATGCACTGAGAGTGTGTGTGTGTGTGTGTGTGTGTGATTATATGTACAATGTGTGTGGGTCTGTGTCATTTTGTGTGTATGTGAGTCTGTGTGACAATGTGAGTATGTACATAAGTGTGTGATTTTGTATGGGTACCTGTCATTCTGTGTGTATTTTTGGATCTGTGTCATTCTGTGTCTATATGTGTGTCAGTGTGTGTACGTACATGTGTGATTCTGTGTGTGTATATGTGTGCTTTTAGTTTGTCTATATGTGTGTGTGTGTGTGTGTGTGTGTGTGTTTGTGTATGTTTGAATATGTGTATGAGTGTAATTCTGAGTGTGTATGAGTCTGTGTCTGTCAGTCTGTTAGATAGTGTGTGTCTTTCTGTTTATGTACAGTATATGTGTGCTTGTGAGTCTGTGTATATGTTTGTGAATATGTTTGTGAGTGTGAGACTGTCTGTATATGTGTGAATCTGTATGTGTATGATTCTGTGTTTCTGTGTGTCAGTCTGTGTTAAATATGTGTGTGTCTTTCTGTGTGTGTGTGCAACAAAGAGTGTATGGAATGTGTGTGTGTGTGGGGGGGGGGAGAATGGAATCAAAAATATATGGGCTTAGTGTGAGGGGGATATAAGTAGAATTGGCACTGTACAATGCATCCCGTGCGCTAACCTCACCAGCACTGGGATTTGCTCCCTGTGCTCTAACCTCTCGGGCACTGTGTAGCTGCTCCTTAACCTCGCCGACACTGTGCGCTGCTCCCTGCGCCCTAACCTCACCGGCAATGTGCCCTGCTTCCTAACCGCACAAGCACTGTGCGCTGCACCCTAACTTTTCTGGCACTGTTCCCTGCACCCTAACCTTGCTGGCATTGTACACTGCTCCCTGCACCCTAAATTCACTGGTACTATGCACTACACCCTAACCTCATAAGCACTGGGAGCCTGCTTCCTAACCTTGCAGGCACTGTGCGCTGCTCCCTGTGCCCTAACCTTGTCGTTACATTTAAATGGTCACTACACCCTTTTACTGTTCCCCCCTGTGAGGAAGTGGGTCCTTGGGCTTAGTTCAAAAGTTTCAAAGCATGAAAAATAGCATGATGAAATGTTAGCTCTATGTGATCCCTCAATAGACAAAGCGAGTGTAGAAATTGAGGGATATAAGTCATTTTGGGGCTTTTGTACATATGGGAACATTACAATCTGTGAATATTCAGCAATAAAAACTATTGTTTTAACAAAACATACTGCATAAAGAGAGGGCTGTAGTTGCTAATGTACACAGACTTGGGGGATATTTATAAAAGTCTAAAATATTTTCAACTGTTTTAATGCTAGGAAAATTGTGTCAAACTGTGCTAATATATCAGTGTCACCAATATCAATATTTATAACATCCAAAAAGACCAATTTCATAGCCAAAAAGTGTTCACCTGGTTTAGGGAGTTGAAAATCCATTATTCTCCATTGTCCTCCATAGTCCTGTTCATTAAGCCAAAGTCAAATCAGTTTACACATCAAAAATATCAGTGATTTTGAGCAAAAATGAAATGCAAATGGGACACCCTTAAAGCACTGCAAAGTGGGACAATTTTAATGCATCAATATTTTCCAACATGAAATTTTTGTAGACCCAAAATCGATTGATAGAATCAGGGCAGCAAACAAAAAATAATGGTGAAAACACTACAAATAGAGTTGAAACAAATCAAAATCAGATCAAATGACCTTTATAATAATCTCCTCAGTGTATTTATAATACAAACCCCAAAATCAGAAAAGTTGGCATGTTGTGTAAATCGTAAATCAAAACAGAATACAATGACTTGCAAATCTTTTTCAACCCATATTCAGCTGACTAGAATGCAAAGACAATATATTTCATGTTCAAAAGCAGAAACTTTATTTTGTTTTGCAAATAACCATTAACTTAGAATTCAATGGCAGCAACAC